>ONZK01004863.1:4736-24676 GCA_900322385.1 Pharnaceum exiguum | reverse complement strand
TTTAAGAAAACAGAGAGGTTGTTTCCGAAATTGACCCATTGCTGCATTGAAGTACTCACTTCCAACAACTTCACCAAAATAAGAAGTGCTGGAAGGTTTTCATAGCCATTTTGCTATTAAAACATCTATGATATCAAACTATATGGTATGAAATATAGAAGAAAGAATATTATCCTTGAAAGACTTTATACCATGCAACATGGTATACCCGGTAAAACTTTACTTTCAACTTAAAGGGAATGTTTTGTCGCATAATACCCGTTGCGCTTCTCCATTTCAATCAACCTGCCTTTGCTTTATCCTATGGTTGACATCCGCATCCAGTTCTCCATCCTGCTACATAATAGACCCCATTATATCGAAAGCAATCACTAATTGAGATAATCTTTCCATCTGAGATCATCACACTCTGATCCATGATCCACAATCCCAGGTTTGTTAAACTTGCACTCCATCTGTCGAGGTGTGGCTTTACTTGAAACCCTTAGTCCAACGTATGACGCCACATCCCCAGCTTCGCATTAACACCCGCCTTGTCTCATGTACCAAGACAAATTGTAAAACATCATACACCATGGTACATCACCCTGGATAATAGATCACCTCGTCCAAAACGAGAATGGGCTTAGTGCAGACCATTGATGTATACCAAATCAAATTGGATACTCTTCTGTAACCCTACACAAGTCTGCACCATCGTCACAAGTCCACCGTTGTCGTCACTCCCTCATACATCATCATGGATAGTAGGTCACCGCGTCAATATACTTATGTGAAACTCCTTTCACCCGCACACAAGTCAACACCATCGTCACAAGTTCGCAACTGTCACCGTCACTCCCTCACACATAATCCTACATAGAAGCGTCACCTCCTCAATATGCTTTCATGAAACTCCATTTCTGGACAAAGCCCACCATAACACTTTGCGAGGTACTTTGTCATATGCTTTCTCCAAATTGATAAACACCATGTGCAAATCCTTCTATTGATCTCTATACGCTCCACCATTTACCTCAAGAGGTGAATCGCACTGGTAGTAGAGCATCCTGCCATAAACCCAAATTGTGGTTGTCTGACACCTTAAAATTAAAATACGGTTTATGGAGCAACCATTGGACCAATATGTAATTGAGCTTTGGGTTGAAATCATGCTCAACAAATGCCTTTTCGTGATGGATGTTGGCGCATATCGAATTGATAAAAGATAAGATTGTACAAAGTGGGAGTAACACTTATTGCGTGACGGTGTTTGCTTTAGTTATTTTTTTTAGAAAAAAAAGGTGATTGCTTATGTTTTAAAAAGTCAGTTTTAGGTCGCATGCATTAGTACATGCTTTACCCAAGCTAAAGAAATGGATGGAATCCAAATGAACAGGTGTTAAAGTAGATGACTCTATCATCGAACCCGATCATTCAGCATAGTCTTTTTGAAATAAAATATCCTATCAATACATATATTAAAGTTGATTCGCACAACATAAAAAATGTTACTTAGACCTTAACTTATTAATATTGCCAGGTTACTCCTTCAACCTTTTTTTTTCTTCCACTCATCTTCCTTCCCCAGCCCCCTCTCTCCCTACTTTTCCTAACGATCAATGATTCCCATTGTTTTGGAAACAATGTTGAGGTCAACTGGACTATCACACACATTAGTTTCCTTACTCTCACTTACCTCTCTCTCAACGCTACCCCGTTCCCTTTCTCTAACCCATGTCATATCCTACCATCTCCAATACATGTCTTATAATGATTCAAGTCCTTTTAAAAATTCATTAGTTCTAGTCTATATTCGGTGAGGATGATGGGTAAGTGACGGATGCAACAAGTAGAGATTATGATAGCAACTGAGGTGGTGCTCCAGCACAAGGAGCCAAGACCATGCATCATCTAAGAATTGAAAAATGAGAAGTCATAAAGAGACAAAAAGGAAAACAAAGCAAGCGTACTACTTAACTTGGAGAAGAAAAAAGTCCTAGAAGGAAACGGCTGGGGTGAGAAATCCACATAAAAATAACATAACCTCAGGCGAGGCTGTGTAGATGTGTTTGTTAAAAGGGTTTATTTCTAAGTGTACGTATGTGTGCATTGTGTGTACATCTGATTTATTAGATATGGTTGGCTCCAATCTTACAGGGACTACACCTATATTGTCATCGTTGTTGATTTTATTGTTTGAGCACAAAACCAGACATAATTAATGATCAGAAGAAAGCAAGAAATGAGATATGACAGAGAGTTTTAAGGCTCAGAGAGAGGATTGTCATCCTACCAAGAATAAGAAATGACCATTGTCACTAAACTTACGGATCTCACATTTTGAAATCAAACGAACGAGCCTTTCGCCTTCCTCTTGACTAGACAAAAACAGATCCCTTCCGCTGCAAAGACAGCCCGTTATCCATCTCACATCTGAATTTATTTGAGATCCAAGTACAAACTCAAACACCTATGCAAAAAAGGAAGGATAAAAAAGTGGGGCACACTTCAACAACACAGTTAGATTGCAATCAGGAATAGGAATGGATGACGAAGTAGATCAATTCAACTTGTCTCCTGGTGGAAAAACTACTCATGGAATAGTGATACAAGGGCATCCTGAATGCAAACAACCACCAGATTTCTATATAAACTTTCTTCCCTCACTGATAATTCCAGCAATAAAAACTGACTGCTATTACGCACAAAAAGCAATAAGTTCATTGAGTGGAAAAGACCATTGGGGGAAGTTAAAACACATATATAAAGGGTTTCAAGATTTTCTTGCATTACTAGACCAAAACAGAAAGAAACCAATTAATGATTGCATGAACCAATAACTACAGCAAGCTCATATATTTGGCCATTTTAGACTCAAGACTGACAGAATATCTTACAGCAAAGCATTCTGTAAGTTGTAAACACAACCAGTAACACTGACTCACCTAATTTATTGAAGAAGGCATTGCTCACCATTGAGATAGCCACACACTCAAACAGTGAACTTTAAAAATGTAATAACCCTTTTTCTAAAGAGCTGAGTCATTACCTAGTTAGTATCAGGGTTTTAGCCTTGACTGCGTGGAGACGTGAATTCGCATGGTCACAAGCGTTTTGGAGCATGTCCATCTTCCACAGGAACGTACTTGTGGGCATAATGTCAGCCACAACCTGTTAATTCATAAAAACATAAAATTCAGCAGATTGAATGTGCTACAGATCACTTTCTCAGCCAGTATCACCTGTAACTGGCAAAAAGTACTTTTTTGTATTTGTGACGTAAAAGGATACAATATTATAAATTACTGAACAAAAAGCAGCGTTATTGAGAAACTTCACTTGTGATAATAGTGGCGTAGGAAATTCAGGATGCACTGATGCTATTTGACTAGGTAGAGTCGTCAAGGTAGCATCATAAACTCGTCAGATCAGCAATAAAAACCAAATTTTAGAAAAGAAGAATGTGAACTACAAGAAATGTACGTAAGACATACAAGCTCACAATGTCAACAATATTATAGCACACCAAATTGACACGTTAAATTGTTCAAAATCAGTTTCTTTGGTCTTATTGCATTTAAGATGGTACTGACATTCATTCAGCAAATTGCTGCGCGACACTACCAGTATGCAAACTTTTCATTCACTCAGTCAGCCTTCTAACCTGTTCACTGATTAAGCATTAGACATGTAACTTTGTCCAGCTTCAGATTGCAGTGGAGATAACTAAAACTTTTTACCAAAACTAATTGGGTCAGCTAGCACGGAACAAAACAAATTCAACGTATTGGTCCAGGCAACAAAGATGTGACAGGTTTTCATTGTATTGAAGGTCACTCGCCTACTAAGTAAATCTCCTACTATATCTGGGCTTGTGACCGTCAATGACTGGTATAAACAAAGTTTAATTTATAACACTCAAAGGGGAATTTGTTAAACAAACAATAAAAACGAAGAAAAAAAAACAGTTGAGATAAGTAGTATTTTAAAATTTTAGGCACAATAAAATAAATAGTCACTGACATCCAGTACACAGACCAACATAAAAGTCTAGCTCGCATGAATAACCCAATAAACTAGAGCTCCAAAGCGTTATCATTTAGTGTCTTCTGGTGAAATTCAGAATGAAAGGAGGGTATATATAACAGACAGATCATTCTGCTGTGTCTGAAAGCTAACATTTGATCAAAACCGTAAGCTAGACGACCATCTGTTTCTGCAGCAACAATTGCTTGAGCTCTGACAGGTAACAAATTAAAGAAAATGACAATTTTGCACACAAAAAATGATCTATGTATTTCTTGAATGAAAACTTACAGAGTAGTAAGAAGCAAGTGAGCGAAGACCCTGCAACAAGTCTTTGGTTGCTGGTGATTCTTCAAGGCTCTTTTGTAGAGTATCCACCACAAGCCCCACAGATTCACCTAATATGAATAGCAAAGCTGAGTATTATATTTGATTTGAAAATTTTCACAGAAATAATAATGATAATGCGCCGGGTTTTTTTTTTCTCCCAAACAACCATGAAAATCTCCCAGGCCAAGGATCTATGCAAAAAAATAGCATATTCAATTACTGAAATCTCAGGATTAATGGATGCGCACTTCTCCACGGAAAAACAGACAGAGAGTTTCTTGATGGTTCTCTTGGATCTACACCCATCAAAGATGCCAAAAGGCGCATTTGTGGCGTACTGAACAACTGCAAAGGTGACTTGCTAAAAGATGTAGCTGACAGAGATAAAAACATCAAAGTCAGATACTAAACCATAACAAAAAACAGAAGATCCACAGTTTAAGAGTTTAGACATTAAGCAAAAAAATATACATCATAAAAACATCTAATAAACAAAATTTCCACCTTTCTGCTGAAAAGGACTTCTTGTCTTTGAAAGAAGATAGACATACTACATTCCAATCAATTTTTTTAAAGATTATATTGACATTTTGGAGAAAGTAATCTGTGAATGCCTTTAGCAGCTCGCCAGAGAGAGCCACTTATCATGATGACGAAAATATAACAACAGATGAACTGTAATGATTGAACCTACCTAACACTTACGCTTTATTGTCTCATTTTCACATTAATCACTCATTCTAATGTAATCTGTCATACTCAGACTTTTATAGTTTTAATTCATTCACTTTTCCTCTATTCATCAAATTCTTATGCCTTTTGGTATTTACGATGAATCACATAAAAGTTCAGTCTTTAAGGTTTAACTTTGCAACCGCAAGGAAACCATGAAGAAATTCAGGCTTGTATTAAGGTCTTGTAGAGGGGTAGGGAACAGTTAATAAAGCACTGAGACAACAGAATGGGGAAATACTACGGAAGAAGCTCATGTCTGAAAATCTACTAATCTGGCATGGCCCTAAAGCTAGGTTTATTACACAACTTGTCGCTAGGGATTTAATTACAACTTACAAAAGCTTGCATTCATAGGGTTGGCAAGGGCCAAAATATGCTGAGGAGAACAGAGATCATTTGTTTATTGGTTGCGGGTTTTCTCAAGCTGTGTGGACCTATATCCTTAAATGTAATGGTGTTGGTCATCAACCAAGTTAACAATGGAATGATGATTTGAAATGGGTACTTAATAGGTATGACCAGAAACCTGTGATTAAATGCATAAGAGCCGCTTTAATTGAGTTTGTTTGTACTGGGTGCCTTGAAAGAAATGCTAGGACTTTCAGTGGAAACTCTGACTGTCCCCACCCACTGGTGCACTGATAGTCTTGGTGCTGAGTATTAGAGGCAAGGGGGTTGGGAAAATCAAGGAGAACATGTAGAAGTTGGGTACTATTGAGCTTCCTGGTGTTTCTGATGTTGATTGGAACCCTCCAAAGAAGGTGTGCTAATTTGTCTTTTGATGCTTGTAACTGGAAGAGATAGGAAGACTGTATGAGTATTTACTATATAAGTTCTGCTGTTTAAAAAGAACTTGGATTTGTATTGATTAGTTTGGTAATGAATAGTATTTATCATATACTGATCAGAAATTTAAAAAATAAAACAACAGGTTTTTAAGTTCAGATTGACATTTCCTTGAGCAGCTAATCTGTTACCTGGATTGGACAAAATCAATACAAGGTCAAAGTCAGGATTGCGGGCTGCGACAGCTAGAGCAAGGCATCCTCCAAGAGAGTCACCAACAAGATATATAGGTCTTGGTGAGCGGATATGTTCGGACCTAATTAGGCCTTCAACCTGCTTCACTAGTTCTGCAGAAGACCCAAAATGACAAGGTAAAGTTGCACTTAAAACTCGATTCATGCATATCAAATTGGACTTGGTAAACTACTTTATTCTCAATGGCAGCACAATCATTCAACTAAAGTATAGTTTCAAAACAGCCAATAGAAAAGAAGGCCATTATACAACAACCACAACATAACCCTAATCCCAAAACTGATTGGTACCAGCAAACATGGAATACACACACAGACAGACCCACACCCATGTGTACAACACACACATGCACACGTACACACGCGCGCATACACACACACACACAATGTGTGGTATACGAGCGCACAAACAAATACACAATACAAATACGGACACCCTAACACACACACACAAGCACACGCCACATACACCATAAGAATAAAACAAACAAACACATCCACAAGCCCACACACAAGGACACACCTCACATATGAACCACCTTAATCCTGAAATATGGTCCTTTACTTGGATCATTTCTCTCCATCTCGTTCCATCTTCAACCATGTCCTTGTCCAAGCCAAGTAAATCCATATCCAACTTAATCACAATATTAATTTCAGTGAGTAAGTCCAAGGCTACTAAAGAAACAAAAATAGCAGAATCCGAGAAAACTGGAGGTGAAGCATCATAAGATACATCGGATCACAGTATGCCACATGTGTCTTGCAGCAAACCTCTCAAAAAATTTAGAATAAGCAATTTATTTTAGCAAAGCGTATCAAAGTTCACAAGTTCCTCAGCTAAAAATAAAACAGATGTGACAGTAGAAAAGATGTGCACGCAGAAACGGGAACACTTGAAAGGGTAACATAATATATCAAACAATGGGGAAATAAATACCTGTAAAGGTTGTTCGATCTGTAACTGGTATGTGCAAGCACCACAGCTCAAAAATCCTGATAAAATACAAAGAGGCAAAAGAGAAGGTGAACCAACATGTTAAAAACTTCTGTCAGCTATCTCAGTATCCTAGTGTTTGATAATGTAAATTGTTCCGGCGAGAATTAGAAACATATGGAGTAGACAAGATACAAAATACAGTTGCTACATTCAAACTAAAAAGCATGTGTAATTGCAAAGGAAAGAAGGAGCAGTTCAAGTCGACTACTTGCCTCCCAAGTTTCTGATGTTGTCTCACTAGTCCAAGTCCAACGCCATCTACTCCTGCGAATTCATCATCTAAAATCTAAAAAAACACATATATGCACTTTGGTCCCACAAGTCCTCCGCGAGATAAAAAATGAAAACAACGAAATAGAGATGAAAAGAACAATATGGATGGAGAGCGAGTAGAAACAACTAGCCAACATGCACCAGCAGTACTCCAAAATTTGGTGTCGATATCCATTCGTAGGTATTAGTAGTATATCATTAGTCTTAGGGTGTGTTTTGATGAACTGAAAAAAAACTGAAAGATGCTTAACTGAACTGAAAAAAACTAATGACGGTTAAAATTATAAATAAAACTGAACTAAACTGAATTAAAAAAAACTTAACTGTAGTACCGACAAACAAAACACAGCCTTAATTTTATAAACGTACAATATTAATAGGGTTTTGATAAGTGTTTGAGTGTTCTGAAGAACGGACCCATATAGTTCGAAAAATGAGATCCAAAAGGATAGTATTTTTTCCACCATAAATTAGGAGTATATTACTAATTCTAATAATTCCAAATTCGTCAAGAATTTTAAAATAAAGAAGTTTAGAGATACATTTCAATAATGACACTACCATTTTCTTTTCTAAACGATTAAAGAAAAAATAAAAAAAGTGAATAAGAAAAATAAAGTTTAGACTTGACTTTTTGTCAAGTTTGACCATCATATTCTTTAAAAAATAAAGTGGATTAAAGCAAATAATTTATATATATAAAAAATATTAAGCAAATTAGATTTTAAAGTATAATATTCTCTTCATTTAAACATTTCTTATATTGCATATTTAAGTATTCTTTAGCTATCCATTTTCTAAATTTTATACAATAACACCTTTTCTTTTTCCTTAATAAGTTTTATGTAGTAAGGAAGAGACTTGATGAAGCAAGGATGGAGGTTAAATTATACAATAACACTTTTTTCTCTTTCCTTAATATATTTCTTTATAATTGCACCATTAAATGTGGACACACGAAGTATTATTTTAGAAATGTTAAAGCAATATACATGCAAAATTTGTGCTCAAAGTGTGAGTACAAGGTTAAATGTACTGTTTTTCGAATATAATGTTGGAAGTTATTAGTTTGTGGTTATATATGACAACCAGATAAATAAATTTAAAATATTGATTTAAGTATATCAATTGTCGTGTCATTTGATTTAGGTCCAGTGCCTATGAAGTTGAAAGAGTTATCTCCATCTTTCAATTTTAGGTAATTATGGACTATAGCAAAATGGCTATGAAAACCTTCCAATACTTCGTATTTTTGGTGAAGTTGTTGGAAGTCAATACTTCAATGCAGCAGTTGGTCAATCTCGGAAACAACCTCTCTGTTTTCTTAAACAGGGGTAAGGTTGCGTACATCCTGACCCGAGTACCCCCATTTAATGGGGATTTACACTCGATTGTTGTTGTTGTAATTGTCGTGTCATTCGAAAAAATAAAAAATTAAATCTACATCTCGGAGAAAGATTTCAAACAAGATCCACAAGTACAATACGTTTTCCATCTTTAATTATTAGAGAAAAACGTATTAGCACTTATATATTTGATAACTATATAAGTTGAATATTATTTAGTACACGACGCCACATAACATGCCATGACAATTCTTCTTAGTTTATTGTGATTTTCTAAAGAGAAAAAACAATGTCAAATTATTAGTATATAGGATAATAAAATATTAAAAAAAAGAAAAGAGTTTTATTAGCTTGTGGTTATTTAAAACTATTATACAAGTGTATTAACATTAGGACGTGTATTAATATGAGGAACGTGTAAACCACAAGATTAAATCTAGTAAACTATGCAAAAAGGAACCTTTTTCTCAGTCTATGATGTGCCACATAAGTGTGCCATGTCATAATTTTTAGTTTATTTAAAATTTTCAATAGAAATTATCCTAAAATAATAATTTTTTTTTAGGATAATAAGAAAAGAGTAGAGTTTAATCTATATATGGCAACCATATAAATAAAAAATTTATATTAAAAATTTAAATATTTAAATATTCAGAAAAATTAAAAGTTTATATCGTTTGATAAATCTCGAAGAAAGCTTTCAAACACAACTCATAAGTACAACAATTTTTTCAGATTAAATTATAAGAGAAAAGTAACACTTATATATATGACAATAGTATATGTTTAATATTATTTAGTGGCGCCACTTAACATGCCATAATAGTTCTTTTGAGTTTATTGTGATTTTTCAAATACAAAATCAATTTTAAAATTTTAAAATAGTATATTAGGACAATAAAATTTAAATCTATCAATATGTATTTTTTTAGTATGCTTAAAATATTAGTCATTGTTCATTTACTGAAAAATTAAGTTTAATATTATTGGACAATGCTCTAACTAAACGTTCAAATGAGATCCACGTATGTTCAAATGTTTTCCATCATAAACTATTAGATAAAAATTTATTTTCATGTTTCATATATGTCAGCTACATAAATGCATAATATATGTTAGTATAAAATGTACCATTTATTATAGCTATAATATCCAAAAGGATACGTAATTCTTTTTTCACCATAAATCTATTTTACTATTTTTGATTTTTGATGATTCAATGTTTGTGAAGCCTTTTACAATAAGGAAACTTAGAGATACATTTCAATAATAACACCAAAAATTTCTTAAAGACGTTTTAATAAGTGCGCAATTAAATGTAGACGTATGAAGTATTTCATAAAATTTTAAAAAATGTAGACACACATACGGAGTATAAAATTTGTGCTCACGTGAGTGTACATTGTTAAATGTATCTTTTTTCTTTTTTGGTATATAATGTTGGAAGTGGTATCTAAATGTGTTACACAATACTATTAGTAGAAGTGTATTAATATGATCAGTAACATGATAAATCTAGTATTCCTTGATTTTGGATGTGACGCTTAATTTTGGACAAAGGGTGACAAACTTTTTCTTTTCTTGACAATAGATAAATTTGTGGGAACCCGTTGGCCCATTGGGTTTGAGGGGAAATTATTGTCTGTCCGAAAGTATATTATTATGTACACGAAGACTCGAAGAATCATTATTGTGTACTTGATGGTTCATTAATACTCGGTCTCATTTATGAAACGGCTTCACACAATTTTTTGTGTTTTGACAAACTTTTGAGTTCTTTTTTTTTTCCGATTTTTAATAGCAAAGTTCTTGACTTCTTGTGTTCTTGTCAATTTTAAGGGTGTGTTTTGGTCGGGTGTAAAGATTTGGAAAAAAATTGAAAAAAACATAAACTTAACCCCTGATTAACTGGAAAAAAAAAACTAAAAAACGTTAAAATAATTTTAACTAAAATTGAACCGACTAAATTAAACTTGAAAAAAACTAAATCGTAGCACTATAGACTAACAAAACGCAACCTAAGTTTCTCTTCCAATTCTTAGGTACACCCGATGTATACACCAAGTGTTTTTCCAAAGCATTTTAACTTATAACACTCGTCACATTTTTAATGTCACTAATCAATCCTTTAATTATTAGTTATAAATCCACCGACGTACGGGTAGACCAAAGACTTGATGAAGTTTCTCATTCTTTTGTTTTTTGTCCCCACTTTGTTCGTAAATTTTAAGTTCATTGATCAGTATGATCACACGGTCACACCAAAGAAAAATAAGTTAATTTACCAGGCAAATAAAGCAGCAGAGGGGCGCCCTTGAGAATGGGCCGGCCACACTCGACCGGACTGAACCATCTTGGACCGCCACCATCACCCCGACTCGATTTAACCACAACGCCGGCCTGCTCAAAGTAATCCTTCACACTCTTCTCACCATCCAAACCGTCACCCTCCACATCAAGCCCCAGTCCGAACCGGTCCAGCTCGGTCAATAACCCTGACCCTGACCCAGACCCATTTGGCTTTGTGACTGTGTCAACCGGTTTTAACGTTTCTTTTGTGGTCTCTGTCTCTGTAGAGTGTGTGGAGTTGTGAGTAGTAGCGGACCGGCGAGCGGGTGGAGTGACAGAAAGAGGTGGTCGTCTGGGAATGAGATGAGAGAGAGTGGAGTTGAGGGTGAAGCGTGCGTTGACGACTGCCACCATTTTGCGGGATGTGGCAGCGTTTAGTGTTTAAAACTGAGTAAACGCAGACACGGCACTTAGCTTGTAGTATGAGCGTATGTATATATAAGGTGACAAAGTGTAACTCGGGATGGAGAGTGTAGTACTGCATGATTACTTAGTTGATGATGAGTGTATGACTGTTATTGGTTCATTGGTTGGACTTAAGGTTGTTGTTTAAACGTCACTTCCTTCTCAGGGAGACATTGGAGCAAAAGTCAGTAGATTGTCTATGTCATACTCCGTCGTTGCTCTCTCATTTGTAATAATTTGTTTTTTTTTTTTGGTTGCGTATGTAATTTTTTAACGTTTATTTTAGAGCCATGTTTTTCTATCCTTTATTTTTTTTTAAAAAAAGAAAAGAAAGTTGATCTCATGCTTACACCACCCCCACCACCAACAACAACAACTCAGGCGAAATCCCAGCTCAGATGGGGTATTGAGGGAGTCTGATGTAGGCAGATATACCCGAAAAATCGGGAGACTGTCTTCCAGAATGACCTACTTAATACATTTATGAGAACCTTTTTGTACCTGCACTGAAAAATCATTAGAATACAATTTACCCAAAAAAACATTTGTACCTGCAGTGAAATTTTTTTAGAAACAATTTAACCATAAAAATATAAAGTCGCGGATAGTCATGAAAAACCTCTATAACGCTTAAGTAGAGCACATGTTAAACACAAAAAATTGCAGGCAAGACGACAACTACACAATAGAAACACTGGACTCACCAAGTCTATATAGGCTAACACTACAGCCTATACTAACAGATCTAACACCCTACCCTAACAAACTAGTACTCTAATCCTTAATCACCAAGAACTCCTATCTAACGCCATATCCTCAGTGAATGTTAAGGTAGTCAATTAGTCATACCATCTCTAATACGATCTCATGCTGACAAAAATTATTTAAGGAAGGTCAAAATGATTAGTTTTCAACTTTATTTCCATATAACGTGGTGTGTTTTTATTCACAAAATTTGTTTATAGTAGTATATC
The DNA here is from genome assembly GCA_900322385.1 of Pharnaceum exiguum. Classification (NCBI taxonomy): domain Eukaryota; kingdom Viridiplantae; phylum Streptophyta; class Magnoliopsida; order Caryophyllales; family Molluginaceae; genus Pharnaceum; species Pharnaceum exiguum. The sequence continues at coordinate 12,216 of ONZK01004863.1, read as the reverse complement.
TAAAACAATATATGTGCACGTATACTAGAAGATGATTTAGAAATAAACTCAATTGACAAGTCAAAAGGTGGCTCCATTATTTAGGAGCTACTTAGAATTGTTTTTCAGTTTTAATTAAAAATCACAACAAAAAAAAAGGTAGACCGTTGTTAGTTCTAAGAAGTATGAAAAAAATAGACAATCTTTAGATGTTTTCATTTTATAAATGACTTCATTTTTCATCAAACCAAGAATTGAAAAATCATAATGCCCTCAGATAGGTTCTTCGCAATTAGTTTTTATTTTAGAATTTATAAGCATGGACTTTCTATAAAATAGTTTATAACTTTGAAATATTATTTTATCACCAATTTAAATAAGTTTTACTAATTTTCAATATCATTTCTTCAAGAAGAAACTTTTGTGTTGGCTTCAATTATTTATATATAGATGTATTCCAAGAAATTTAACAAAAATCAAAATAATAATAATTTTTTAATGAATGTACCAATCACATGACTCATTAACCAACTCGAACTAATAACATGACATACCCACGAAGACGAAAATGGACATGAATATGTTTTTTTACTGCCCTTGTTGCATTGATCTATCATAGTCAGAAAAAATAGAAATGAAGAAACTTGAAATCTCAATATTGAAAGACATGAGCTAGTGATCTAGGTAGAAAAAAAAACGAACTCAAAAACCGATAGAAACCGATTGCTAATCAACCCGTTAATTTAGTTTTCTTTTTCACATAAAACCCAAATCCGATTAATCCTTAAATTATGGGCCAAATCCAAATCCGCTTGTATTTTGGTTGTGTTTGGGATTAAGGTTGAAGTGTTTTTTACTGCGCTTTTTTTTTGTATTGATAGTTTTTTCAAAAGTGCTTTGAGTGAAAGTACTTTTCATATATGGGATTTGAAAGCTGTTTTTTCACCTTACCTATTCCCTAACTGTAGGTGAAAGCACTTTCAGCCACAACTACAACACTTCAGAGCTACAACACTTTTTACAACACAACAATTGACAGCAACCCCAAACTCAACCATTATATAAAAAAATATGTTAGTTTGAACGCAAAACTTTTTCAAAGTAACTTTTTTAAATAACTTTGGGTGCGTTTGGGATTGAGGTCAAAATGATTTCAAAGTACTTCCGATAGCACTTTTAAGTTTTTTTGGGTGTTTGCTAGTTTCTATAAAAGTGCTCTGGGTGAAAGTATTTGCCAAAAATAAATTTTGAAAGCACTTTTTTCACCTCACTTATTACCCACTTGTAGGTGAAATCACTTTGTACCCACAAGTACTGCAGTACTTCACAGCTACAACACTTCCCGAAAATATTCGAACTCTAATCAGCATTTGTATCTCAAGAATTAGAGAAGTAGTCCATTTCATTAGCTCCCCGAAAATTCTGTTGTTTCTTTCCAACCAAAGACAATGCACCGTGTCCGCTAAGCACACACGATAAAGCTTTTTCGGCCAGTGCTTACCTTTGTTATAACGATGCATCCACCTCAACTCAAAGTTTAAGGAAAGCATTCTTAGTGGAAGATGAGCCAAATGCTTGATTCCTCCCCACACAGCTCGTGACCTTAGAAATTAAAAGATGTGAGAAACTCTCATAATCCTTTACACATAAACAACACCTATTGACAAAAGGAAAACCACATTTTTGCAAATTATCAATCGAGATCAAACAGTTACTGACCGCAAGCACCATTGTAACACTATGCCTAAAAATAACAGCAGAATCCCATACAGATGCGCTCCAATGGCAAACTTCGCTGTCCCCGCACAAGAAATCATAAACCTTTTGCACCAAAAAAATATCATCTTCTAACCAGGAAGATAGCATGACTTTTTCTGCTACAATCGACCCAACTTTCTGTATGAAGAGGTCCCTAGTATTAAGAATACTTCGCCAAATCCATGAAGCATTTGATTCAATTTCAACTGTCCAAATGTCATGCTGCTGCAAGTAATATTTTCAACCTACTTGGACCATATTGAAGTTTGATTGCAGACAACTCTCATCAGTAATTTAAGCTTGGTTCCAACTCAAAATTTCCTTTATTCCCATACCCCCATTTCTTTTTGATCTGCAGATTCTTCTCCAACTCATGAGTGTCCTTTTTCATTGACCATCATCAATTCCCCAAAAGAAATTCTTTCCAATTTTTCTTATTTCATCAATAACTCCCATGGAAGTAGTAAACCACATCTCCAAAAGTTGAGGAAACCAAATATAGAGGAATTAATCAATTGAGTTCTACTGCCATAAGACAAAAGGGAATTAGCCCAATGATGAGTTAAATTCCTTATTTTGTCCAGCATGGTTGAAACAAACTCACATTAAACTTCTTTGAATTAAGAGCAATCTCTAAGTACTTAAAGGGTAAAGCCCCCAATGAAAATCCAGAAAAATTCAAAATTTCATGCTGAGTATGTTGAGCTACCCCTCTAAAATAAATGTCAGACTTACTTGAGTTTATGGCTAAGCCTGAGATTTGTTCAAATTGCTTGAGTACTTCACCAGCACATTTGCAGATGGACAGTCACCTCTGGTAAACAATAGTAGATCGTCAGCAAAAATCAAATGATTTTTAGCCAACCGAGTACATTTAGGGTGTTTGCTAAATAATTTGGTGTGATTCAATCTTCTAAGCAATCTTCACAGAGCTTCCATGCATTCAAAGCACAAACAGATAGGGTGAGAGGGTTCACCCTGTCTGACTCTTTTCTTCCCTCAAAATATATAGGTATGCAAGTTTTCATTTATGACTAAAGAGTAATGAGGAGCTGAAATGCTCTCCATTATCCAAGCAACAAACAAGGGGGGTAGACCATAGGCAAGCAAACATTCACGTAGAAAAGTCCAACTCACGTTATTAAAAGCCTTTCGGATATCTATTTCAGCATTGCTCGAGGTGTGATCTGCTTTTGACCATATCTTCTTACTAGTTCTTGAGCAAGCATAGCACTGTCATAGATAGAACGACCCTTGACAAAGGCAGCTTGCTCCGTACCAACAATTTCACTCATCATTGACTGTAATAGTTACAACAAGCAATGGGTCGAAAATCTCCCACATTAGAAGCATTATCCACCTTTGAAATCAAAACTAAGGCTGTCAACTTCACTTCATTTAACAATTTACCATTCATGAAAAACTCATGAATGGCCTCAGTAAAGTCTGAGTGAACAATATTCCACGTTTTCTTGAAAAAGGCAGCACTATAACCATTAGGGCCCAGACTTTTAGTGTCATTAAAAGAGAAGAGGGCATTCTTGATTTTCAAGTTTGAAACAGGTTGAATCAGATGCTGAGTATGTGAGTATCTTGAATAGAAGTCCCTTGAAGCATCTCAACATTGAAAGGAGTAGTAACATGTTGAGAGGAGTAGTAACAGTAGTTGTACCCATAAGACCTTGATAGAACTCAAGGAAAGTATTCTCAACATCAACTATGCTGGTACCTTGTCTATCAATAATTTGCCAATGAAATTGCGCCTCTGTCTATCTTTGACCATGGCATGAAGATAAGCAGAACTATCATCAACTTGATTAATGTGAAAGGCCATTGCATGCTGATAGTTGGAACTTAACTTTGCCTGCCTCAGCTTAATGTAGTTAGCTTTGAGAACTCGCTCCTTATCATTTGAGCAAATCAAGCTTTCTGAAAGTCTGTCCATATCATTCCTTAAAAGCTATCTCTGTTCTTTTACTAAGATTAGAGTAACTATCTTTATGCAAATTTTTCAGAGTAACTTTAAGTTTCTTAAGTTTCATAACCAATCGATACATAGCAGTAGCATGAACTGAAGAATTCCAAGCTTGCTAAACTATTTGCATATAGTTAGCATTATCAATCCAACAATTAAAATATTTAAAAGGCTGAGGCTTACCTTTTTGCAAATTCATGAAGAGAGAAGCTGAGTGATCAGAAATTCCCCGGGGAGAAAATTCCACGTCAACTTGAATATTGCTAAGGAACCAAGTAGAATTAGCCATAACCCTGTCTAGCTTACAAGAAACTCTTTGATCACAATGTTGATTATTTGTACGTCCATGTGTAGAAGGCACCTTTGACAGGCAGATCATCAGAGCCATGACAAGAAACTGAACTCAGCCTCTCAGCGGCATTCAAAACAATATTGAAATCACCACTACACAGCCACAATGAATTATTGCTAGAAATGGTACATAAATCCCTCCATAAGTCTTTTCTCTTTTAAATGTCAAAAAGTGCAACATTGTCATCATTTTTTTCTTCCATGGGAATCACCGACTCGCTGGTCAATTCGAAACCGAATTTACCCAACCATTCATGACATGCAACCGAATTACCTAACCTGCTAATGACCCGATTTTTTATTGACCCGTCCGAAACCAACCAGCCCGACCCATTTGCCACCTATAGCTAGTAGTAAAGATTTTTTTGTGGTGAACTAGTATTGAAGCAAGATAGCATTTCAAGAAGTTAAATGAGATTGATAACTTTAGGATTATTATGACAAAATTGTTAGAAACTTTTTTTATATAGTCGACTACCCTTTCTAAAACCTTTTTCTATAGTGAACACCCTCTTATGACATAACGTCTTATTATAGCTCATCCAAGTCCTTTAAGAAGACCGAATGTCCCTCGTGTGCAACTCAAACACATCTATTTGCCGAAAATTAAACTTCTATTTGAATTCCCTCAATCTCTTCTCCTTTAATTCCACTACAACAACGTTGATGACCGGTTTCCTTGTGTTGCCACTTGGGAAGCTTAAGACATTGACTCTTTTTGTTTTCACTTTCAAAGTTAACTATATTAATATGGATGGGGGGATAGGTTTTTATTTATCTGGCCATTGAATTCGTGATGAGAGGAGGCGTTAATGACACATAGTATAAGGGGTGCATTCATAAAATACTCTAAGTTTAATCTACACCTCGTGTAAATTTACACCTTTATACATATGGCAAATTAAAGTTAAAAAAAAGAACTAAAAATATATTTGATACAAGTTATCAATTATACGAGAATCGCTATTAGTCATATCAGAATTACTATTAGTCATATAAATATTCCTATTAGTCAATAGTCAAACAATATGCTCATATATTGACACACTATTTTTCTTAAAAAAATGATGACTGGAACAGGGTGTACCCAAACACCAGGTGTACCATAAAAGTGCTACATAAAATATGATGACGGTGGAGGACGCATAGTGTTTGTGGTTAAAGATACAGTGGTTTCAATAATTTTTATAATGATTTTATCAAAAGGGGAATTAACAATTTTAAAATAAAAAAATATTACAAATAGAGATTTGCTACGCTAGAACACATGATGGGAAATTTTGTCTTTTTAGTGGATTTAGGTGGTTGATCACAAAACTTTATATCATATAAGAGGATTCTTACAAAATCCTTTTCACAAGGATATTCTTAATAAAGTCGACTATATAGAAGGGGGTTTCCAACATTCTAGTCTTAATCTTATTAATAGAGAAAGCTAGATATTAAATGTATTCAGCCATAAACTTTTCCTTCTTCCTGAAAAATTAGTGATGTGCTATTTTATGCATTGTCTTTTTAGCTAAGCAACATAAATTCTTACTCTACAAAAAATAAAAATGAAAAATTGTGATATTTTGTGCAAACAAGAGCAAGTTTAGATTAGTCCCAACTATTTTTCTAAATATAATATGTCATTTACCTTTTACATGTCAATTCTTACTTCTTATAACATTAATAGTGTTATTCAGATACATATTTAATTTGATTTGCTTCAAAATTATGAGGCATTATTTCAAATAAAAAGGTCATTATACATACTCTATTGACTATCTATAAGTACTTCTTGAAACAAAAAGTCTTTACCAATATGTAAGTTGCTCATTCCTATTAACACTTATGGCAAAACTAATTGCGAATAGACGATTTCGTTACTAGAAAAATTGTGGTTATCTTTTTGTATTTTTGTATGGTACATATGAATGACACAACTATAATATCAAAGATTTTTTTAATAGCAGATGAATTTTTTCATACATATTTTTTTTATTTAATAGTTAAAATTTTATAACATTTCCGTGTTTGTGGTCAAATAATAAAAGTAGAATTTTCAATTAGCATTTTTTTCCTCAATGAAATTTTAGAGGTGGAGTTTACGTTTTCAAATAGGGAAAGTGTGCAATTGTTTTAGAGGATGAAGAATTATTTTATAATAGAAAGTTTTAAACACATCAATAGTCAAACTAATATATAAAATTCCACATAGCAAATTAAAGGGGTGGAGAAAGGTTGTAACACCTTGCCCTTTGCGGGAGAGGTCACCTAACAATCTTAGTTTTGGGACTGACCCCACAGGCCACCACATGTCCTTCAAGTGAGATTTTTTTTTTATTCACCTGCATCCTGGGAATGGGTTTGATACTTACAAAATGAGCTTTATAAAGTGAACATTAGTTGTAGGAAATTTACCATTTTGGGTACCTGACATATACCATAATACCAAATCGAGATCCAAAGTATTCAATATGTCAAACAAGGTACCTATACTTTTGAGCGTTGTACCAAAATGGGACCCCGAACAGTTTTCCGTCACACAAACTGTCCAAGTTAGGGTCATTTGAGTAATTTTGCATGCATAATTGAGCTGAAGATAAACTCCGAAGCGATAAAGAGAGAAGAGGGTGGAAGAGAGATAGTGTTTTAAGTGAGATTAAGTTTGATGAGTATAAGAGTATATTTTATTTTATGGAGGAAAATGTTTTCCCTTTTGTTTCCTTGTTTTAGGGGGTATGTAATAATGCTGACAAATCTTGCATGGAAAATTACTCAAATGACCCTAACTTGGTCAGTTTTTGTAACGGAAAACTGCTTGAAGTCCCATTTTGGTACAACTTTCAAAAGTACAGGTATTGTGTTTGACATATTGAATACTTTGGACCCCAGTTTGGTATTATATTATAAGTCATGTACCCAAAATGGTAAATTTCCTTAGTTGTATATGAAGTTCTATCAATCCTTCAAAAAGCCTCATATTTGTGGTTGTCACAAAAGCACATTTGGGATAGATACATAAATAAATAGATGGTTAACTCTCTAATTGATTATTTATAATGGAGAGGGCATGTTCTAAATCTCCAAATTAACCAAGCTTAACTAGATCTTTTAACAAGGTAATAAGGCTCACCAATGGATTAATGACCTGAGCATTTGGAGATTGGAGATGATGGAGGTGTGGAAAATTATCCCTCTCCCAAAGGCTTTTAGTGGAATTCCAACTCAAGAGAGAACCCAGCCAAGCTTGGTAAGTTCTATTGTTATTTGATAATTCATATAAAATGAAATAACAAATAGACAAAATTGTTAAAAACCCTCTTTTATATAGGTGTTTTTGTAAGAGCACCCCTTTTATACAACTTTTTGTATGGAACCCCCTTATAAGACCAATTTTCTTATGAACAACCACCTAAGCTTCATGAAAAC
>ONZK01004860.1:2130-20431 GCA_900322385.1 Pharnaceum exiguum | reverse complement strand
CCCCCCCCCCCCCCCCCCAAAAAAAAAAAAAAAAAAAAAAACTTTAGGGTTCACTTGGAGGAAATGAAGAACCAAGCCAGCTGGTCCATTAGTCTAAAGGCACAATCTATGGAGGTTGATCTAGACAAAGAGGACACTCAATTAAATAACTGATCCGAACAAAGAAGTTTCAAACCAACACTACACTACCTGGACCTACAATCAGCAAGGTTGACAATTAGATCCATCTCTGAACCTACAGGAAAATTTGGATGATGAAGCTTCAAGGGCAGTTAATTATGCAGAAAAACTACTTTTTTTTTAGATAAGAAATATGCAGAAAAACTACTCAAATGGGGTTTGGAGATGTCACAATTTGCATTGTCTGCCTACAGAATAACACATGTTTGGCTACCACAGAATAAGTATCATCATTAAGATGCTCAACGAGAAAAAAATGATACCAATAGGAAAGTCAGCTGCTGTGATCCAAGAACAACAAAACAAACAAATGCTCAGGCATGGCGAAATTCAATATCAACCTACTCTTGCAAAGAGGTTAGAAATGCAAAAAACACGGTCTGGCTCAAAAAACAGAAATTATCTGCCTCTGCCCATCCAACAATCAAGAGATTGAATGTGCTTTTTCAGATGATATGGTCTCAAAATTTCTAACGTACTGGCCTGGATAAAAGTTAAATGCATGAACAGAGAGTAAACAATGCAACTAGGGAATGACATGTGAGAGAAAAGATTTCCATCTACATTTTTTTTTCCGTTTCATGTTTTTTACTCAGTATGATAAACTAGAGCTGATTAAAACCAGCTTCAAAATCAGTTTTCCATACATTGGGTTCCTTTGCCATCAACTCCTGAACAGGACAAAGAAACAAGGAATCCAAAAGGTACAAGTAGATATTTCAATCACAATGTAACAATCAAATTACAAGGACCAAGCAAGATTGTAGTTCTTTGTTAAGGTGAGTGCTATCTGCTGGTAGCTTATGGCACACTACAATTTTAGTTTCAGTTCAATAGTAGCCTCAGTACCCTCACTGTAATGTCAACAAGAGAGGGAAAAAAGAGAGCGAAAAAAAAAGAAGAGGGCGTGAGCTGTAGCAATTAAACATTACAACATCCACTTACTCTTGAATAGAAATTGATTGCCATCACCCATAAGCTTTTCCTTGACTGGGTGTTCCATTTAGTATCGTCTGAAACCTGGGTAGAAGTACAAAATTAGGTAAGGTTTAGCATTGCCAGTATCCTTGTCAGTAATCAAGCTCAAGTCAAAGAAAATGGGATCTAAATTTTGAGAGAACAGAAGGAATTTGTTGGATGAGAAGCATTTTCAGTCTCACTGAATTTGACAGCATTAGAACTTCAGAAGCAAGGAAGTTTTTTGTACCATTAGTTTTTATTTTTATTTTTTAAGGTGGTACCATGAGTAGAAGAAAGCTGATAGCCTGATAGCAATAGAAATAAAAAGTGGAGACTGAATATCAAGACTAACAGTGTGCTATGTTAAGCAGGAATACCTTGTAGGAGGACTCGAAGCAGCCTCAAAGACACAACTAGGACTTCTATGCATAATCAGCATTCCCATGTGAGGAAGCCAAGTTCTTATTTTTCTTTCTTGCCCGTGCCTATTTGAGGAAGCCAAGGTCTATATCTTACTCCCCTTCTTTCATTTGTCTTTCTTGCCCATGATCTTCTCACTTAATGATACAAAAGAAGGGACACCATTAGATGATTAAGTCATCAGAACTCATGCTAAATTGTTTTCCAAACAGATACATGTATGCCTAAGATTATTTGAGGAGTGTAGGCGTTACAGAATTGAAAAACCATTGAAGTCAGAACTGCAATAATCACATCATGCCCCAATTTACAGAAGGGAGGCAGCAAAGGCATGCAATCAAAATGTGTAATGACTTCACACCAAAACATTAGCTTTCTTATTCAAGTCTTATTTGTTGCCAAAAAATAGTATCCGTACCTTGACTGCCATAAGCTCATTTTGATTTAATACCAATACAGTATTGGAACATTAACATTTGAATCACATAATTCTTGATGAAACATATTCTCACATTGAATGCTGTTAAAAAAAAAAAGAGCAGTACAATGAATTCTTTACAAGACATATTCAAAGCCATGAACACAAATTTGTAGGTATATTTACTAGTCACCCCATATAAGTTTTGTTCTTGTGCAGACAGGTTAGCTGTAGACAATTAAGCAAACAATTAATAACCGATGAACCGAGAAATTTGAGCTTCACTGATGTAGAAGTAAGCTTTTCATTGATTGGGTGTTCCACTTAGATACAACTGAAACCAAACAATGTAAGAAAATATTAGCATCCCCAGTAACCTTGTCGTAGACAAGTTCAACACAAGGAAAAGGGATCAAACGTGAGAGAAAGGAAGGAAATCATTGGATGAGAATCATTCTCAGTCTACTCCATTAGACAGAATAAGCAAGACAGTTATTTGCTACCGTGAATATAAGAGAGCTGATAGCAATAAAAACACAAAGTATAGACTGGACCAGTAGTTTGTTGTGTTAAGCAGGCATACCTTGTAGGGACTCAAAGAAGCCTCAAAGACACAATAACTGATTAACTACGAAGATAAATGCACAGACAGCGGTTCTGTGGGAGAAAGCTGAATTTAATTCTATATCTATCTTTCTAATAAAAAAAAATTCTATATCTACCTCATCTGCTTCCATTTGTCTTGCCCATCATCTTCACTCTTAACGATTCAAAACAAGGGCCGCCACAGGATCGTCCAAACATGTGCTAACTTGTTGTCCAACTAGGAACTTGTGTGACTGTATGTCAAAGATAGTTTAAGTTTAAATGTACATGTTAAAGATTCAATAGACCACTGAAGCCTGGGTATTACTGACTCAGTGGCCCAGTACACTCAGTGAGACAGCAAACATAAGCAATTAAAATGTGCAACACCATTACATCAGATTTTCAGTTTTCATGTTTAATTTGTTGAAAAAAAAAATCAGTAATAAGACTGATAGAGGCTTATACATTGGACTCAGGTGGAAATTGAGTTGGTATACATGTCTCACAAATAATGCAGTAAAAAAAGAGAGCAACTAACACAATGTCTCTTTCCAAGGGATATTCAAGAACACAAGGTCATAAGTATATTCTTACTTACTCATAGCTCAGACAGGCCAGATATGCAACAGTCACAAGAAATGCTTTTTACAAGACAACATAATGCAATTTTGTTAGTCAACAGTCCCATTCATGAATGAATACTAAAGTACGTCAACAAACTATGTAAGATTTCAGACTTCATCCGTATTGGCATCGGTATTTTGGCACACGTAGAACAGGAAGTAGCTAATCCGAACTGTGATGTATCCAATTAGATGAAGAGGGGGGAATATGGAATTTTTGTTTAGACGAATTTGTTGCACCTCTGCTCCTTGGGAGTTCTTTTGTTCGAAAAAAAAAAGATCAGTTGAAATGAAAAGCTACAGTACATCTTTCATATCCATAATCCTCTCTTTTTTTTTTACTTTAGGGAGGCTTCTAAGTCCCAACAGAGTCAACCAATACCAACAAGAACTGATTATCAAAAAAAAAAATAACAACAAGAATTACTCAGAAGTCACAGCATGACTGATGCTCTGGTGGGCTAAAAACCAGACTTAGTATCCTCCTTAAGATGTTCAATAGGAAGAAAATGATACTAATAGGAAAGTAAGCTGCTGTGCTGCAAAAACAACTAACCAATTAATTGGTCGGGCATGAAGGAATTCAAAATCAAACTACTATTGCAAAGAGGTTAGAATGCAAAAAACATGAAACAACAGAATTGATCTGCTTTTGCCCATCCAACATAAAGGATTTCTAACTAACAAAGGTAACATAAATTTTGACGAAAACATGAAGTTCTGAAAAGTAAGAGAAGTCAGGGAGATACAGCTCTAAGTATCTCCTTGAACACGTAACAACAACATAGTGCAAGTCTATAAGATAACATGACGTTATCCATCCTCCGATAAGTAAACAAATACTCCAAAACAGAGTCCTCGAAAAGCTGGGTCAAAAAAAAGAAAAGAAGAAGAAGATTGAATTAACCGCAAATCATCCTGCTTAAGAGTGGGCTCTGCCTTTAATCATAGAGCGTAATATTCCCAAATCGGATGATACAACGCATCTATACAGTCTGAGTTTCATTATTAGTATATCGAGCATCTTAATATTCACTTCCAAAAAAAAAAATCTCTCTATTCAGAAACCTTTTTTTTCTTCTGAAAAGCGAGAATTGCTCAAGTAGATAGCACACTTTCAACACCTGAGGTTGGGGGCTCGACTTCGTGCCTCCCTTCAAACAAATGTGAAAAAACCTTTCTCCTAATATTCTGCCAAGAACCAAGCCTCCAAAAATACGTCTAGTTTAAGACGTCTAGTTTGTAAGCCTAAAGTCCTTGCTTGCACAGTGGGATCACTTGGGACATAACGATCCATAACAGCTAAAAATAAATAACAGGCCATCAATACAGCATTCGGAGTAAACAGTACTGGTAGAACAGATGACTCACAGGTGGGTTCATCCCTCCATTCAGTAAACTGAACTACAACTCTGCAAGGCAACATTTTTTACACATGAGTTCTTTTTTCCTTTAACCTAGTAACCTTCTGGCGTAGTTTCAAACTATTGTTTTCCTCACCTCAAAGTAACAATAATAAACTATTGTTTTCCTATGTGGCCATCTCCATTTTGGTGAAGCAAGGGTAATTGGAAAGCACTGAATGTAGTTGGATGAGACGAAAAGAACAGGAAGCTAAACAAACAATGAATGATTATAGGAATTGAAAGGTATGAATCACCCCAAGTTAGAAATTGTGCTTAATAACCTTCTGACTCCATCGATGATGAACAAAGCATTCAACAGCAGAAAAAGTCTCAACTCTCTCAATCATCTGCGGAAACTGGTTTTTTCATATACAAATACCTTCTTGCAGGAGGATATTGACGGTCTTAGTTGTAAATCCGTACCAAAAAAAAAACTTGCAGAATGACAGCATTTTTGTTTTGTAACTTGCCATAGAAATTTCCACTTTCCAGTCAGTCTATATAGCCTGGTTTGTTATGCCCATCTTCCATACTAGCCAATGTGATATTTGCAAGTACAGCTTTACAATCTGCAGCTGATTGTATCTTACTGAACTAAGAATCTATTTTCAGCTTCAATCAGAGCACATGTACATCTAGATGAAAAGAACTAATGATAAGATTACATTAGTAGAAACCTGGTTTTGGCGCAGCCATGTAGCTTTGTAGATTTGGTTCAAGATCGAGGCAATTGAAGTTGTCAGAGGAACTTGTCTGCTATCACAATTCCTCAAAGCGCCAAGTCTCCTCCAAGTGCAATGATAACAGTCCCCATCCTGTCTAGCATCTCTGTGTGATATAAAGAAATATCATAATCATTTTAAAAGTAATACTTACTTGAAAACTTGCAGGGTACAAGACTAACTGTTTAGATAAAATGTCCCAACACCTCAACCACAGAAGGAAATATAGCCCACTGTGAATCAAATTGAGAAGACTGTATTTTATCAGTTTTACTTTCACCAGAGAACTATACATAATATACTCCATAGCTTCCAGTAAACTAGGCGCCTTAAAATAGATAGCTGTTTGGTTAATCTTGAAAGACGTAAAGGTTATATTCCATATTGGTTAGAAAGCCAAGGTCGGTTTTGGGGCTTTTCCGTTAATAAAGCTAAGGAGATTATTGCAGTGTGGTAGTAGTTATTAGCAGTTTATGTTCGTAGTTTATAGTAGTGAATAGCATTATTTATTGTAGTTGTTTGCAGTCATTAATAAAGAAGGTGTGGTGGTCCAAACCTCCAGTCAAATCTCGTGTGTGTCTGAAGTTATTAAGAAGCTAAATTCCTAACAAGAACAGGTAGCCAAGTATGATACTTGTTTCTCAAAAACAGGGTGAGAAAGCAGACAAATGATGTTTTCACGACTAAAAGGTGCTCACAATGATAACCGGACTTCAGACTCCAGATGAACTTACCTATAAATGAATAATCTGCCCTGCTTCCCTGGAAAGAAAAAAAAATCATTTAGGAAAAAAAAAAGATTAGAAAGTGTGACATTACACAAAATATTTAATTTGAGTGAACATCAGGACTCGAGTAACAGAACAATAAGTTGAAACTTGCACAGATAGGGACATAGGGCATGTTGCTAGAGGCAGTGAGTCCATATATGAAGAAGCATGTTGTGCAAAGGCGAAAAATTAACATATGTTCATGCAGAGAAAAGAGAGAATGCAAGTTCCCAAGCAATATGCAGGAGTGGAAAAAAAAAATACTCAAATATAAGCTACTACTACAAAATTAGCCAAAGCCTCACACCTATTCACATCTCAAAATACCTCATATGAGACATGGTCTCCAGATACGATCACGAGAACACAGTCTTATGTACAACTTGATTGTAATTCTTAAGACCCATGAGATAACAGGCAACAGTCACGTAACAAAATCTTTGAAATAAAATGAATAGATTTCCATCCTGACGCACACATGCCAAGGGAACCTCAAACATGAATTCACAGTTGTTATTAGCGGACCAAAATCACGAGAGCAAGTTTTCTACACTATCAACAGCAATGCCCACTAGTCTGCAGGCCGCATCAGCTGCTGCAATTAAACTACTTAAGATGGTCTTTCAGAGTTTCACTGGCCATCATGGGTACAGATCTTCAATTACCATGAAAAGATCAGCAAAGTAATATAATCGAGATAGTAAGAGTTCTGAGATATACTGCTTTGAGGAATTGGTTGAGATCAAGTTCTGCAGCGCTTCAGGTACTCCTGGAAACAATAACAGAAATTCACTAACAATGGATATCGTCATATCGAGTTACTTACTTGTAAAGAATGCTGAGATATGTACCTGGATCAGTCTCCATGCAGCTTTCTACAAGACGGGTAGTAAAGCTATCGGGCAAGGCAATACCAACGTCTTCAGAGGCATGACTGAACATTGCTTGCTCCGAGCATGAGAGAACATGTTCTTGCTTGATGGAAGGTTGCCATAGGGGTGTGCACTAGGATTCTCATAAATGGATTGATCACTAGCCCTTCAGCAACAAAATCAGAAAATCATTTTGCTTTACTTTTATGCCTGGCTTCTTTAAATTCATAAAACTGCTAGCTCAGTTCATTAGAGTTTGTTTTGTTATCATTTCTGCAATAAATAAGGAATACCTTTGATGTAACTGACTAGAAGAGTTGGCATTCGAGCAATCTAGTTTTGCAGCTTCCTGCAATCACCAAAAAAAAAAAATCCGTGGATCAGCCACAATATCTTTCCATTGTCCGAGACAGGAAAATGATTCTCTATGATGTTACAGCTTGTTGCCTAACATGATTTTCTTACCTTCATTGACCCCATGAATGCTTGGGATTCTGCAACAGAGGAAAACCTCAAGGTAAACTTCTGAACCTGCAGAGTCACAGGTAAGGCAAAAGCAAGCTCAAGTTAATGCCTTCTCTCTACTTAAGCCGCAATAAAAAGGCACTCCACCAAAGAGCAAGTGAAAGAAATATAACATTTTCTTAGACAAGATATTATGCAAGGGACGCTCATACGTCCAATTCAAGAATATCAAGTCAGATACATAATTCATAGCATATCTTAACAAGCAAATATCGAACATTATCCCAGAGAAAGGCGTCGCATCTTTCCCTAACTGCAGTCAAGTATAGTTTTCCATTCCAAAGAGAAAACAACAGGCAAGCTATAATTCCTAAAAAATAAGAAACCTAACTGCAGTCAAGTGCTTAATACGCACAGTACACATTAAGTAAACAGCCAGCAGACAAACTACCATCTCCAAACAGAGTCAACCAATACCAACAAGAATTGATTATCAAAAAAAAATAACAACAAGAATTACTCAGAAGTCACAGCATGACTGATGCTCTGGTGGCATAAAAACCAGACTTCGTATCCTCCTTAAGATGTTCAACTGGAAAAAACAATGATACTAATAGGAAAGTAAGCTGTTGTGATGCAAAAACAACTAACCAATCAATTGGTTGGGCATGAAGGAATTCAAAATCAACCTACTCTAGCAAAGAGGTTAGAATGCAAAAAACAAGTTCTGGCTCAAACAACAGAATTGATCTGCTTTAGCCCATCCAACAAGCAAGAGATTGAATGCGCATTTCAGATGATATGGTCTCACATTGCTAATGTACTGGCATGGATAAGGTAAATGCATGAACAGAGAATAAATAATGCTACTAGTGCTTGACATGTCAGAGAAAATATTTCAATCTAAACTTTTTTTTTCCTGTTTCATGATTTGTATAATAAACTAGCTTTCAATGAAACCAGCTTCCAGAACATTCTTTCATGCATTGGGTTCCTTCTGCCATCATACACTCTTGAACAGGAACAAAGAAACAAGGAATGCAAAAAGGTACAAGTAGATAATTCAACCATAATATAAAAATTATATTACTATGACCCATCAAGATTGCCGTTCTTTGTTCAGGTGAATGAAATCTGCTTCTAGCTTATCTATGTCTACTAGATATTTCAGCTTCAATCCAAACAGTAGCCTCAGTACTAATGTGATGTCAACAAGAAAGGGAAAAAAACAGCGCAAAAAAAAAAAGGGCGTGAGCTGTTGTGATGCAAAAGCAAACAAACATTAAGAGGTAGGGCATGGAGGGTACTCAACATCCACTTGCTCTTGTATAGATTCCTCTTCATGTAAAAGACCTTTCAGCCTAAGTAAGGCACTGGCAGTGACTGTCTTCCCTTATTCAGTCGAAAACAGTTGCGTAGGTTCAAAATGGATGCCTATATCACAAACAAACCATGGCTCAGAAAGAAACTCATACCTGAGAGCGGGAGAAAGCGAGAGAGTATGCATCAATTTCCAATGCACAAAAATTCTGGCCATCCAACTGTTTTTGCCAATACTTTCCTTCTGGAGTTCATTTGGTCATCTGCTTACGACAAGTAAGACAACAGATAAGCAGAAATTACTCGACCAAAGGCTCCACCATCACAGAAAATACAAGAAATAGCTAAAGCTACACATGTATAATAATTAAATGACATTAATAAACAAAGTTTGTGTTATGTTTTGCAGCATGAGTGCCAAAGTCACAAAAAAGGTTCATTGGTATAGAAATTGATGGCCATCACCCGTAAGCTCTTCCTTGATTGGGTGTTCCATTTAGTAACGTTTGAAACCTGGGTAGAGGTACATGATTAGGTAAGGTTTAGCATCGCCAGTATTCTTGTCAGTAATCAAGTGCAAGACAAAGAGAGAACAGAAGAAACTTGTTGGGTGAGAAGCATCCTCAATCTACTGAATTTGACAGCAAGGCAGTTGTTTGTAGTTTTGTACCATGAGTTTTTAATTCCAAAGATGGCACCATCAGTATAAGAAAGCTGATAGCCTGATAGCAATAAAAATAAAAAAAGCAGTGTGCTATGTTAAGCAGGCGTACCTTGTAGGAGGACTGGAAGCAGCCTCAAAAGACTCAAAAACTAGGCCATCTACGCATATTCAGCATTCCCCTGTGAAGTAGCCAAGTTCTTATATTTCTTCACTGCTTTCATTTGTCTTTCTTGCCCGTTATTTTCTCTCTTAATGATACAAAAGAAGGCCCACCATTAGATGATTAGATCATCAGAAATAAACTAGTTTGTTCTCCGAACAGGAACATGTATGTCTAAAAATGTTTGAGCTGGAGTGTATACGTTACAGTTTCGAAAAACCACTGAATTTTGGAACTGCATTGTGACACCTTGCCCCAATATTCAGAAGGGAGACAACAAAGGTATTGCAATCAAAATGTGTGATGACTTCACACCATAACATCAGATTTCTTATTCAAGCCTTATTTGTAGACAAATAATAGTAGCTGTACCTTCACTGCCATAGGCTTGCTTTGCTTCAATACCAAGCAATATTGAAACACATATACATTTGACTCAAGTAATTCTTGACCAAGAAATGTGAACTTCACTGACGTAGAAGTAGGTCAGCTTTAAAAGGAACTGAATTTTTTGCCATCGCACGAAAGCTTTTCGTTGATTGGCTGTTCCATTTAGACACGACTGAAACCATACACGGTAAGACAATATTAGCATCCCCAAAAAAACTTGTCTACAAGAAAAAGGGATCAAATTGGTGAGAGAAAGGGGTGCAAATCATTGGATGAGAATCATTCTCAGTCCACTTCATTAGACAGAATAAAAGCAAGGCAGTTGTTTGCTACCATGAAAATAAGAGAGCTGATAGAAACAAAAATAGCTGTGTTAAGGAGGCATACCTTGAAGGAAGACTCAAAGCAGCCTTAAAGGCACAATAACTGGAGACATCAGTGCATACGCAGCAATTCTATGGGAGGAAGCCAATTTTATTTCTTCCTCCTCTGCTTTCATTCATCTTGCCCATCATCTTCACTCTTAAGGTTTCAAAAGAATGGCCGCCACAGGATCATCAAAACACGTGCTAAAATTTGTAGGTATATTTACCAGTCGCACCATATAAGTTTTGTTCTTGTGCAGACGGTTAGATGCAGACAAATAAGCAAACAAATATAACCAATGAACCGAGAAATGTGAGCTTCACTGATGTAAAGTAGGACCACTTTAAAAGGCACTAAAAATTTTACCATCACACACAAGCTTTTCCTTGATTGGGTGTTCCACTTAGACACAACTGAAACCAAACAGGGTAAGACATCATTAGCATCCCCAGCAACTTTGTCCTAGACAAGTTCAACACAAGAAAAAGGGATCAAACTTGTGAGAGAAGGGATGGAAATTGTTGGATGAGAATCATTCTCAGTCTACTACATTAGACAGAATAAAAGAAAGGAGATATTTGCTACCATGAATATAAGAGAGCTGATAGCAATAAAAACAGAAAGGGTAGACTGGACAAGTAGTGTGTTGTGTTAAGCAGGCATACCTTGTCAGAAGAACTCAAAGCAGCCTGAAAACACCGTCACTGATTAACTACGAAAAGCAGTGCGTACACAAGGGTTATGCGGGAGAAAGCTGAATTTACTTTAACATCTTCCTCCTCTGCTTTCATTTGTCTTGCCCGTCATGTTACTCTTAACGATTCAAAAGAAGGGTTGCCACATGATCATCAGAACACGTGCTAAAATGTTGTGTATGACTGCATGTCTAAGATTGTTAAAGATTAAATGTAAACTTTACAGATTCAATAGACCACTGAAGTCTGGGAATTAGTGACACAGTACGGCAGTACCCCAGTACACTCAGTGAGACAGCAAACATAAGCAATTAAAATGTGCAACATCATTACATCAGATTTTCTGCCTTCATGGTTTATTTGTTGACAAAAAAATAAAATCAGTAATTAGACTGCCATAGGCTTACAAAATTCAATACATTTACAATATTGGAACGTAAACATTTGGCTCAGGTGGTTCTTGATCTGGTATACATGTCTCAAAAAGAATGCAGTAAAAAAAGAGAGTAATACAATGCATCTTTTGAAGGGATATTCAAGGCCAAGAACACAAGGTCATAAGTATATTTTTAACTGTTCATCAATAAAGATTTGTTCTGTGCAGACTATTTAAGGGTGAAATAAAAACCAATACGCAAACAATTACAGTATAACAAACAAACAGAGAAATCATAGCTTCATTGACGCAGAAGTATGTTCAACTCAAAAAATGCACAAAATCATTTTACATCAATGATTCCCCAAAAATCTATTTTGTCCAATTTAATCCATACCGATCATCCATACACTGTAAAAGTGATAAGCTAGTCATATCCTCCCATTAGATTTCCTAACTAAATAGAACATGCCAGAGGTATAAGATACACATGGCAACTAGAGCAAACTAGATCATTCACATAACTTCATCATCATCACTATGCCCCAAAAGCTAGATGAAGTATTTCCCCAAAGCTGGCACTAATTTAAAACCATTTACCCTACCTATTCAGAAATATATTACCTAATAACAAGTACTGCTATCTGTCAGTAGCAAAAGGAGGCGCAATAATAGAAAGAGCCAAGGTAAAGTAAACCTAGCGATTCATCAAGGCTTTCTCCATCATCCTGAATTCCTGTGCAGCTACCTCCAACTTGTCAGCAAGAAGCGAAGCTTCCTTGGCTTGGACAGCCCTCCACTTGTCGTCTAGCAGCTGCAGAGCTGCATCATCCAGTGTGGTCAAGTGAGGACGAACACCATAGTGAAGTTCCTTGATAGGCCAGGCACGAGAAGCAACAGATTGAGCTTCACCAAACACAAATGGGTAGAGCTTTGTCAAGTCTTCATCTTTTCCCTGTCTAAGCCTCTTAAAAGGTACTAGTATAGCATCACCATCACCCTTGCCATCATCTTCAACTTCACAGGGCAGCGGGCGCTTCTTTGAAACAGTCACCAATGTTGATTGTGGTCCTGTAGCAATGGTTTCTGTAGCTGCTGCAGTCTTAGATTGGACTTGAATGACTGCCTTGACCTTTTCTTGTTCAGAGTTCTTTGACAGCTCCTTCGTAGCTTCTTCTACTGTTGGTTGTGCTTCTGCAGATATGGTTTCGACTTCCAGATTATTATCTTGGCTGTCCTGTTCACCAACACCTCTCGGACTCTTATCCCCCTCCATTCCTGTCTCCTCAATCGTAACTTGGTCCTCCATTTGCTTGCTTATCTTATCATCCACAACATCTTCTAGTAAGACGTCCTGTACCTTTTCTTGACTAACACTCTCCTTTTGACACACCTCCTCCATTCTCTCGTCTGACTTATCCTCCCTAACCTTATCTCCTCTTTCAAGTACTGGAACCCACTGAATAAACTCTTCCTCGTCCTCCTCCTCCCCCTTTTTCTCTTCTACCTCACTAACCTTCTCATCAATTTCTTTCAAATCCAACTCTATCCCACCATCTTCGTCCCCCTTCAACGAGGAACTGGGACACGGACTTTTCTGCTTGATCTGAATATCACCATCATCATCTTTCTGTCCTCCTTCCAGCTTCTCCTCTTCCGCCACCACAACATCTCTGTCATCCTTCTCCATCTCAATCACATAACCCTCATGTTTCTCCTCCTCCCCCTCGTCCTCCTCAGCTACATCATTCACTGGACACTCCAATTCCCCTTGGGCACTCTCCTTCTGCACATTCTTCTTCTCTGCCCCGTCCTGCTCATCTCCCTCTTCCTTCTCCTCGGCATCATCTCCCACTTCCTTCTCCTTGTCCTTCTCCCCCTGATCCACCACACTCTCCTGGGTATCAATATTAATAGTCTTTAATCTTTCAGAAAGCGGCAACATCTCTAAATCGATACCACCATCACCCTTGTCCTTCCCTTCACAATTCTCCTCCTTGCCACCCTCTTCATTCTCACCCTCTCCCTGGTCCTTCTCTTCACCGTCCCCCAGTGTCACCTCGGCCCCTTCCTTCATCTCCATGGCCTCTTCTTTCTCCACCTCGGCCTCTTCCTTTTTATCCTCATGCCCCACCTCCTCCTCAACCACGGTCTCAGACAATTCCACATCATTCTCATTCTTAATATCAGTATTCTTCAAAGGCCGCAACTGCGACTTGACCAACTTCTCCAGCTCTTTCTCAGTCACATCCTCATCAACAACAAACTCGTCGTCATCCTCCGAATAATCCTCACTCTCCCTCTCCCACGCCACGTCCTCACCCGACCCCTCCTCCTCCTCCTCATACTCAACTTCCATTTGCAACCTCTCCGACACATTATTATAATCATGAGAATAGTAACAACTCTTCAAAGGACGCTTCTGGGACTTGACCAACTTATCAATCTCCTTCTGAGAAACATCCTCGTCGACAACGAAATCCTCGTCATCAGCAGAAGTGTCCTGCTCATCGTCCCGGTCCCACAGCTCATCGTCAGACGTATCTTCTTCTGAATATTCATATTCCATCTGCAGTTTGGGACTACTATCAGTAACAGTAACAGTAGTAGGGCTTTTGTCCGTTTCAGCAAGACTAGTATTAGTTGTTGTTGTTAAGATTTCCTCACTACTACTAGTGTCATCATCATCAGAAATAAAAGTCATTGCCCTGGCTCTCTTGCTACTGCTTTTGGGTTTGGGCTTGGTATTTGTTGGTGTTGTTTTGGTACTTTTTGATGATTTGGATTGAGGAGGTGTTGATGATGTTGATGGTGACTTTTTGGATGCTGTTGATTTTTTGCCCATTTTTTGGAAATTAAAGGGAGAGTTAAAAGATGAAACGAAAGGGGTTTTTTTTCTTACAAAATATTAGGGTTGAATTTTGGGTTATGTTTGGAAAAAGGGCGTTACTACTACTGCTTTTTGTCTGTGTATGTATGTATGTTGGGGGGGAGGGGATGAAAGTAGTGGACTAGTGGGACTGGAGAGTGTCCGAGTCCGACTGAGGCAGACTGGAAAAGTGGGGAAAGTGGGGGAAGTGGATCTTGGGTGGGTTATTTTATGGAGAATTATTTTCGACTTAATTTGTTAAAGCTACAATAGCAATAAATGATCCACTCTCCGGTCTCTTCATGAAACTCACACTCAGTCACTCATCGAGCGCCAAAATTCACATCCACTGGCTAAACTGCATTTCATAAGGTCAATCATACCTCGGTTGCACACTTGCACCTAAGCAAACTACTATAGTAAACGACTAGTTGCTCGTCCGATGCACAATTACGGTCGTATTGGAACTTGGAAGAAATAATTTTACTTATTTGGCAAAATTGTTGGGAATAATCCCTAGGTGGATTTGCTCAGAATAATCCCTACTCAGAAAATAGTCGGGGAATAATCCCTACTTGGGACTTAGTAGCTGGGAGTGAGCCGATGGAAACGGACATTGAAAATTCCGCTTAGTTTCATGTTTTTTCCCTGTTTTACCCTTACTCATATACCCAATTCAATCTTTGTTAACTTGTTATTCTTTAACTGAGTGAATGAACTGACCACCCATCGATCTGGAGTGAAGAAAAATGGTACCATACATTTCCAAAATCTGTTATACTTTACGGGTCAACAACTAAAGGCTAAACCCATCTCAATAATTTCACCCCCAGCTGAACTCATCAATGAAATTGTTAATCAATTCTATAAGGACAACTTTGCTGCTTAAGTTATCGCTCAGATCCAAAGTAAATTTCAGCTTTTTGTTCGTTAGCACCCAACCAACAGTCAAGAAATTAATTCAACACCAACTATTATCCCAAGGGGATGTACCATTTAAATCGGGTGTTTTTTGAGGAGGGAGGCGGGCAGTCTACAAATCACTTTTCCACCACCACCACCACCCCATACACCATCGTTATAAACATAGTACCAACGGTAGTAGAACAACTGAACTCTCACATAAGTCGAAAATAACTTCCACCACCATTAGCAAAACCCACCTACTAGTCGACTGCCACCACCTTCGATGCCACCCCGATCTTTTTTTGGACCCCTTTCTCCTAATGGATCCGGATTGGTGGGGGAATCATAAAATATTTATCTCTAATGGCAATAGATTGAGTAGACTATAATGGGTATGTATGGCGTTATAGTACACAGAAAAGCATAGTTAAAAATATGAAGGGCTGGAGAGAGATTACATTAGGGGCGGGGGAATTGAAGGAGGGATAGCCTTTTTTTTTCTTTTCTTTTTTTAATGAATGACTTGTGACTTTGTGAGCATAAAACACGGGTGCTCATTTGCACACCGATATTTTTTATTATGTTCACCATTTTTTCATTTACTGTTTCAAACCATTTTTCTCCCAACTGACTCTCTCACTAAACCCTCTCTAACATTCATTCTTTATCGCCCACACAGCTTCTCCCAATCTCATTACAACCCAGATCGTCATCCACACATTCAACACCACCAACTGGCTCGTGGGACTCGACTCGAACTGACCCCTAGTGCCGCACCGCTCCTCGCTTCTCCTTTATTTTTTTGCTTGTATAATATTAACTTACAAAGTCTTATCTCTAATTGTATCTCTGATGCCCATGCGGTTGATCGAGGGTGATTCGGAAATCGGAATGTTTTTTCCAGAAAATGCTTTTAAATGTACATCCCCTTGGGATAATATGCGGTCTTGAATTAATGTCTTAGTTGGGATGCTAAAGAACAAATTGATGAAAGGTACTTTAGATCTAGGCAGTAACTTCTGCAGCGAACCTGTGCTCATAGAATTGAGAAACAATAACATTGATGAATTCAACTGGGGAAGATACAAAAATGATGGAAATGGGTTTAATGTTTACTAGTAAAGTATTACAGATTTGAAAATTTTTTAGTACTACCGATCTTGAAGTACGCATAAAACAATTGTGTTATTCTGCATGAATTCTGATTAGTTCAATAATTACTGCAGAAGTGCATATGAAAATCTTGTTAAATTCCTCTCGTTTTAGTTGCTGCTGAGTTCAATCCATCTGGACATGAACGGGTGTTCATGCGCTTCCCGTCTCTTTCCTTTGGTACTGTAGAAGTTTACAACACTCGCGTGCCCTTTCTTTTTCCTTTTTCAGGTTATTTTTTTAAGAAAGGGTAGAAAAGGAATAAAGTGGAAAAACTGGTGAACATAATATGTTATTTCGGTGTGCAAATGAACACCCTAAAACACAACATAGGTGTATATGAGCAAGGGTAAAACAGGGAAAAAACATGAAACTAAACGGAATTTTTAACGTCCGTTTCCATCGGCTCACTCCCAGCTACTAAGTCCCAAGTAGGGATTATTCCCGGCTATTTTCTAAGTAGGGATTATTCTGAGAAAATCCACCCAAGTAGGGATTATTCCCAGCAATTTTGCCTACTTATTTTGGTTTTGGAATTATTTGTTATGAAATTTATTTCTATTTTTCTCTATAAAAAAATTGCAGTTTCACATGTTCATATTGTATATCTTCTAAAACTTCGTTAATTTCAATAATCAATAAATCGGTATATAATGCCTCATTTCCATAATTTTAGTAATCAACAAATCGGTATACAATGCTTCATTTCCATTGTTGATATATTGGCAGGTAAGGTAAGTTAAGATATAGTTCTGTAGCCTATATAAACACAACAAGTCTTTGGTACACTGGGTGTGCCGGTACACCATGTGGATTTATTACTAATTATAAAGCGGTTGACTAATGGCATTAAAAATGTGACTAATGATATTTGTTGTAAAACTAATTATAAATCTACAAGGTGTACCCGTACACCCGATGTACCTAAGAATTGGAGATATAAACAAGGGTGTATGAGCATAAGACTTTTTGACATGGACAATTAATAACCATTAAATTTGTCCTATTTTTACGAGGGAGGGTTGATTTGGATATATTTATTATTATATTTTATCTTTTCTTTTACCCAGATAAATATTAGACAAAATAAAAAAAACGTGAACTTTTTTATTATTATTTGTTCGCAAGGCCGTGTTTGACTGGTATGACTTCTGGATTTCGGATATTTATACACATTTTGTACTGACAATAATACAGCTCGGTAACGACTAAATAGTTGTGAAACCCCGTATTTATAAATTATTTTATAAATATTTTATAAATACTTTAAATGATTTTTAATTAATTTTGTGGAATTAAGTTATTAATTTCACATGATTAATTCCGTTTTATTAAATGGGGATTTTACGATTTATTTTGGGAGCCCATATATATACAGTTAACCCTAAAGAGGAGCCCTCATACAGTGTTTTACCAGTTACAATTCAGCCTACACTGTATTCTTTCCTCTCCTCTCTCACGTCATCTCTCTCCCACACCAAAGGGCCTCACGTGCCACTCTCTTTCCTCTCACCTTTCTCCTCTCGCGCGCGTGGGCCCAGACGCCACAGCGGACGCCGTCGTTCGCCGCCCAGAAATGATCGCCGTCGCCGTCCGCCCCCATGGCCGTTCAGATCTGAACCATCGATCTCTCTCTCTCTCCTTGCCTTGCTCCACGGGTCGTGTGGAACCCGTGACCCGTGTCCCCTTTGAGTCGACACCCACGAGTGGTGGGTGACTCGTCGCCATGCCCAGACACGCCAACGGAGTAGGCGACTCCGTCTGGCCATTTTTCGGTGGTCGTCGCGAGCCCAACCTCTCGTTTTGGCGGCGACCCGTTTACCTCTTGGGGACCCGCGAACTGAATTTGACCCGTTTTGGGTTATTTGGGTTGTTTGACTTATTTTGGTCAGTTTGACCAGTTTGACCACTTTGGTAATTGACCTTTGACCATTTTGATTTAAATAAAAGATGAATGATTTCAGATTTATATTTATTAC
>ONZK01004855.1:13614-27597 GCA_900322385.1 Pharnaceum exiguum | reverse complement strand
CCTCTCATGACTTTTGCGATTCCACTATTTTTAATTTTTTTCATAATTCTTTTTATATCATCGAAATTTTTTAATAATTTATTGACGTCTTGTATTTTTGTTCCAGATCCTAAAGCAATTCTACGTTTTCTAGATCCTTTAATAATATTTGGTGTCTCTCTTTCTTTAGAAGTCATTGAAGATATCATAGCTTCTATTTTTTTTAATGTGTTTTTATCTGAATTTAATAATGATATATTATTAGAGAATATATTATTTATAGAAAACTTATTTATAAAATAGTTTAATCCTCCTATTTTTTGCATTTGTTTGATTTGCATTAAGAAATCATTTAAGTTGAAATTATGGCCTTTTTTTAACTTCTTTGTTAGTTTTTGAATTTGAGATTGATCAACTTTTTCTTCAATGTCTTCAATAAGAGACATCACATTATTCATTCCTAAAATTCTATCAGAAATTCTTTCAGGACAAAATGCTTCTAAGGATGTTATTTTTTCTCCTGTGCCGATAAATTTAATAGGTTTTCCAGTAATATAACGCATAGATAAAGCAATTCCGCTTCTAGAATCGCCATCTGTTTTAGTTAATACTATACCAGATATACGTGTCTTGTTATTAAATATTTTTGCCATATTTACTGCATCTTGACCCATCATTGAATCTACTATTAATAACGTTTCGATTGGTTGTAATAGATTTTGTATTTGATTAATTTCGTTCATCATTTTGTGATCAATATGTAGACGGCCTGCTGTATCAACCAATAAAACATCATATAATTTTAATTTTGCATGTTTTATTGCTTGTTCAGCTATTTCTATTGATGTTTGATTTTCATTTGACGGAAAAAAATCTACTTCGATTTCTTGAGACAAAATTTGAAGTTGCTTAATTGCAGCAGCACGATAAATATCAGTTGATACAATTAATATTTTTTTCTTATATTTTTTTTTTATCCATTTTCCTATTTTTGCTATACTAGTAGTTTTTCCTACTCCTTGTAAACCAATAACTAATACAATAGCTGGTGGTACAATAGATAAATTTAAAGTATTATTTTTTTCACCCATTGCAAGTATTAACTCATTTTTAACTATTTTTATAAATTCTTGTCCAGGAGTTAAACTTTTATTTATTTCATGTCCAATTGATTTTTGTTTAACATTATCGATAAATTTTTGTACTACTGATAATGTGACATCTGCTTCTAATAGTGCTTTTCGTACTTCTCGTATTGTATCTTTAATATTATCTTCTGTAAGTCTTCCTTTATTGATAATTTTACGTAAACTTTGTGAAAGACGCTGAGTTAAATTATTGAACATTATTTATTACTCATTTTAAAATTCTTAATAAATTATTAATATCATAATAATAATCTTGAAAAAATACTCTTTTTTTGAAAAATTTGTGAATATTTACTTTATTAAAGCAATCATTTTTAATCATCATTTGAAATATTGATTTAAAGAGATTATGGTACTATTGGCACTATATTTTCACTGGGATAACATCCTAAAATTTTTACAAATTTAGTAATTTTTTGAATTTTCTTTAAAACATTTTGCATTAATTCTGATGATAAATTCACTTGAATATCAATATAAAACATTTCTTCCCATGGATTTTTATCCACTGTTTGAGAAGTTAGTTTCTTCATAATTAATTTTTTTTCCTGTAATATTAATAATACTTTAGCAAGAGCACCTGATTCTTGTCCTGTACTAAATATTAATGTTGTCTTAGTGGGTATTTTTGAAGAAATTTTAACAGGAATTCGATTTAATATAATAAATCTCGTGATATTTTTTTTGTGATTTGCTAGATTTCTAGATAAAATATTTAATCCATAAATTTTAGATCCTATTTCACTTCCTAATACCGCATTATGTATATCATTAAATTTGGTAATTTTTTTCATTGCATCAGCTGTACTTTTAGTATATTTAATTCTCCATTGTGGAAATTGTTTAATAAAATTACTACATTGTTGAAAAGGTTGTGGATGACTATATACTGTTTTAATTTCATGTAGTGCAATTTTTTTAATTGCAAGTAAACAGTGATCTATAAAAATATTAATTTCACCAATAATAAATAAATTAGTTGTTTTTAATAAATCAAAAACTTCATTAATAGATCCAGAACAAGTATTTTCTATTGGTAGAATAGCATAATCTGATTCATTGTTTTCAACAGATAAAATTACTTCTTCAAACGTTGAACATTCTCTTATAATACATGTTTTAAAATTTCGATCTGCATATTCAGAAGCAGCAATATGAGAATAAGAACCTTTAGGTCCTAAAAAAGAGAAACTAGAAAGAGTTAATTTTTTATCTTCACAAAACTGTTTTAATAACTTTTCCTGATTTAATACTGACTCTTCAATTATTAACTGGAATAATCGAGTTATATATTGAGGAGTTAGATAATGTTTTTTCCCTAAACTAATTAATTTACATAACATGTTTCTTTCACGTTCTATATCTCGTATAGGTTGATTATTTTTTATTTTAGATTTAGCAATTTTTAATACTAGATCTTGTCTTTTTGCTAATAATGTAACTATTTTTTCATCTATATTATTAATTTCATTACGAAGAACTAATAAGGAATTTTTATCAGACATAATTTATAACCTATGAAATATGCAATATTTATTAATGAAAAAGGGAATATTTGTTTTAAAGTGATTTTAAAAATATTTTAGTAAAATATATTTACTATATCTTATTAATTCTAATCATAGTATTATTTTCGATACAAATAATTATATTTTAGTGAGTATTAGATGACAACTTTTTCAGTGAAATTAAGTGATATTAAAAGAAATTGGTATTATGTAGATGCAACTAATAAAATATTAGGAAGATTAGCAAGTGCATTATCTTTTCGTCTAAGAGGCAAACATAAAGTTCATTATACTCCTCATCTTGATACGGGAGATTATATTGTTGTTTTAAATGCTTCAAAAATATTGGTTACAGGAAAAAAAAAGACTAATAAAATTTATTACCATCATACAGGTTATATAGGTGGTATCAAACAATTTAGATTTGAAGAAATGATGTCTCGCTACCCGGAAAGAATTATCGAAATTGCCGTAAAAGGTATGTTACCTAAAGGTCCTTTAGGACGTGCTATGTTTAAAAAATTAAAAGTTTTTTCTAATGAAAAACATAATCATATAGCACAATGTCCTAAATTCTTAAATATTTAAAAAAGAGGTTTAAAAAGAATAGATGATACAAACTCAAAACTATGGTACTGGTCGCCGTAAAAGTTCTTCTGCTAGAGTTTTTCTTAGATCTGGAAATGGAAGTATTGTTGTAAATAAGCGTTCTTTAAATGAATATTTTGGTCGTGAAACTTCTTGTATGATTGTTCGTCAACCATTAGAATTAGTTGATATGATGAGTAAGTTTGACATTTATATTACTGTCAAAGGCGGAGGTATTTCCGGTCAAGCTGGTGCTATTCGTCAAGGTATTACTCGTGCTTTAATTAAATATAATCAATCGTTACGATTAGAATTAAGAAAGTCTGGATTTGTTACACGAGATTCACGGCAAGTTGAACGGAAAAAAATAGGTTTGCGAAAAGCCAGAAAGCGTCCACAATTCTCAAAACGTTAATACTAAAAAAAATATAATTCAGTTTGATGGTAAAGGACTTGGTTTTTCAGTAAACCGAGTTCTTTTTCTCTTTCTCTAAATATTGACTGATATCCATACATAATTCTTTTATACCTGTTTTCTTTTTTGATGAAATAAAATAGTATTTTTCTTTTGTATTTAATATATATTGGATTTTTTTTATAATTTGTTGAGTTTCTTTTGAGCTCAATAAATCTATTTTATTAAAAATTAACCATCGTGGTTTGTTGTACAGATCTTTATTATATTTTTTTAATTCATGTAAAACGATACGTATACTTTGTATAGGATCAGAGCTATTTTGAGGTTTTATATCAACGATATGTAACAATATCTTGCATCTTTCTAAATGTTTTAAAAAACGAATTCCCAATCCAGAACCATTTGAAGCTCCTTTAATTATACCTGGAATATCTGCTATAATAAATTTTCTATTATTTTTAATATTGACACTACCTAAAATTGGATTTAATGTTGTAAATGGATAATCTGCAATTTTTGTTTTAGCACCAGATATACTTTGTACTAAAGTAGATTTTCCAACATTAGGCATGCCCAATGTTCCTACATCAGCAAGTAACATTAATTCTAATTGGATTTCTCTTGTTTCTCCTATTATACCGATTGTGCTTTTTCTAGGACTTCTATTAGTTGAAGATTTAAATCTAGTATTACCTAATCCATGCCAACCTCCTTTAGCAACTAATATTTTTTGTTTATCTTTAATTAAATCAGCTATTAGTTCACGTGTTTGATAATTTATTACTTTTGTACCTATAGGTACATGTATTTTAATATCCTCTCCTTTTTTTCCAGAACATTTTTTGCCTAATCCGTTTTGTCCATTTTCAGCATGAAATTTTTTTTTAAATCTAAGATCTATAAGAGTATTTAAATTATTATTTGCTTCTAACCAAACACTACCACCGTCTCCACCATCTCCACCGTCTGGTCCTCCTTTAGGAATATATTTTTCTCGTCTAAAGCTAACACACCCATTTCCACCTTTTCCACCAATTACTTTTATAATAGTTTGATCAATAAATTTCATTTTTTATCCATATATTATAATATTTTTTATCTTATTAGAAGATAGAACCCCCCTAAAAAAGGGGTTTTTTATATTCATGCATTATATTAGTTGATAATATTTATATATGTTNTTTTTTTAAATCCTTTTTTCTGAAATTCTACTCTTCCTTTTACTATAGCAAAAATTGTATGATCTTTTCCACAACCGACATTTTTACCAGGATGAAATTTAGTTCCACGTTGTTTGACAATTATACTTCCTGCTGAAATGAGTTCACCGCCGAAACATTTTACGCCTAGTCTTTGAGCATTAGAATCACGTCCATTTCTAGTAGAACCGCCAGCTTTTTTATGAGCCATTTTTTTGCATTTCCTCTAAAATATTATTATTAATATCTAAAATTTTTACATCAGTAAAATATTGACGGTGACCTTGTTGTTTTTTATAATGTTTCCGCCGGTTAAATTTAATAATTTTAATTTTTTTTAAACGACCATGATTTTTAATACTAGCTTTTATGGAGCTTCCAGTGACAAAAGGGGTGCCAATTTTTTTAGAATCTTGATTAGAAATCATTAAAATTTTATTAAATTCTATAGTCGTACCAATAGGATTATTTAATTTCTCTAATCGAATAACTTGATTTTTTATTACTCGATATTGTTTTCCACCACTTATAAATACTGCATACATAAAAAAAACTCCATTTATCTATTATTGATTATTTTATTTCATAAATAAAATTTTTGAATTAAAAAATATAAATAATTTTTATACATGATATTTATATAATTTTAATATTAGCCCCTAGTTTATTTAATTTTTTTGGAAATGATTCATAGCCTCTGAGGAGATGATCAATTTGATCTACGATGGTTGTACCCATGGAAATACATCCTGCTAGTACTAAAGTTGCTGAAGCTCTTAAATCAGTACAAAAAACATTTGCAGAAGATAACGTCGGTATTCCATAACATATAATAGTATTGTTATTTTTATTTTTTATTTTAGCGCCCATATGAATTAATTCTGAAGTATAAAGAAAACGATTTTCAAATATAGTTTCAGTTATAGTACCGATTCCCTTAGAAATTGTATTTAATAAAGTAAATTGAGCCTGCATATCTGTTGGAAATCCTGGATAAGGGGATGTACAAATATTTAAAGATTTTGGCCTTTTTTCTCTCATATCTAATTGAATCCAGTCTTTGCCTATTTTAATTTTTGCACCAGCTTCAGTTAATTTTGTTAGTACATTTTTGAGATGTTTTGGTTCAGTTTTATAACAGGTGATAAAACCTTTAGATATTGCTGCACCTACTAAAAAAGTACCTGTTTCAATTCTATCTGGAATTACTTTATGTTCGCCTCCATTTAGTTTTAAAACACCTATAATAGATATTTTATTAGTACCTGCACCAGTAATATTCGCACCTAAAGTATTTAGAAATTTTGCTATATCAATAATTTCTGGTTCACATGCTGCATTATCAATAATTGTCAAACCGTTAGCTAAGGTGGCAGCACTCATAATTGTAATAGTAGCACCAACGCTTATTTTTTCCATTAAAATATATTTACCTTGTAGACGTCCTTTAACAAAAGCATTAATAGAATCTTTATGAAAATTTATTGTAGCTCCTAATTTTATTAATCCGTTTAAATGTAAATCTATAGGTCTTCTACCTATTTTACATCCTCCAGGAAAGAATATTTTAGCTTTTCCAAACCTTGCTAAAAGAGGTGCTAAGATCCAAATAGATGCTCTTATTTTTTTAATCAAATCATATGGAGTAGAAAAAATCTTTATTGAACTAGTATCAATGGATAATGTTTTTTTGTATGCTACTTTTGCTCCTAGATACACGAGTAACTGAACTGCTATATTGATATCTGTTAAATTTGGAACATTTCTGATGATGATTTTTTCTTCTGTTAATATAGTCATAAATAAGATTGGTAATGCAGCATTTTTAGAACCAGAAATCACAACACTACCCTGTAAATTTTTATTACCTTCTATGCATAATTTTTTCATGTATGAATACATCTCTGTTTTTTGATATAAATTTTTTATTTTATGCATAATAAGAATTATCTATTAGTCGTATTGTTTTTTTCCCATTCTTCAACTGTGTAAGACATAATAGAAATAGCGTGGAGATGTTTTTCTGTAATCATATTGATTAAAGGTGTATAAACTATTTGTTGTCTTTTTACTTGACTTATTCCTTTGAATATATCTCCTATAGCTACTATCTTAATATGATTATTATCTCCTGTAATATAAGCTTTTTTTAGGTTTAATTTTTCAATAAGTAGTGATTTTATATTTTGATTGTTCATTTTTTAATGTACTTTTAATTAAATATTGAAGTAATTTTAAAATTTTATATAAAAGTTTTAATTATTTTTATTAAAAAAGAATGTTATGAAATTATTTAAATTAAGAATATAAAAATATATAACTAAATTTTTAAAATTTTGATAAATTCTTTTTTTTACTTTAAAATAGATATATTTTCAATATTAAAATTACTGTATTTATATATGTTTCTAGTATAAATATTATTCTTTATAAAAAGTTAATTTAATTTAATATAATAATAATTTTTTATCCCGTAATGTTTATACAAAATCTTATAAGCGAGTTAAATAAAAACTTTAATAATTAAAAAACTATATTGAAGATATAATATTATAAAAATTAAAGTATATATTTTATTAAAAATATAATTTAAAATTTTAACATTTTTTTAAATTTTAAAAAATATTTTTATTTTATAAATAAAATTATTTTTATATTATCAAATTAATAAGATAATGGAGTGTTTTTATATATGATTAATTTAATTCCTATGACTGTAAGAGGTGCAGAAAAACTTCGTGAAGAACTTCATAAATTAAAAAGTATCAAACGTCCTCGTATTATTGCTGCAATAGCAGAAGCAAGAGAACATGGTGATTTAAAAGAAAATGCTGAATATCATTCTGCTCGTGAAGAACAAAGTTTTTGTGAAGGTCGTATTAAAGAAATTGAAGCGAAATTATCTAATGCTCAAGTGATAGATATAACACAATTAATAAATAATGGACGAGTAATTTTTGGTGCTACCGTAACTATTTTAAATATGAAAAATTACGAAAAATTTACTTATCAAATTGTAGGTGATGATGAATCTGATTTTAAAAAAAATTTAATTTCTATTAATTCTCCAATAGCAAGAGGTCTTATTGGTAAAAAAAATAATTCTATTGTAATAATATCAACACCTGGTGGTAAAGTTGAGTATACAATTCTAAAAATCGATTATATATAGTGAATTTTTATCGATTTAAAGTATTTTTTCTTAAAAAAGAAATTTTAAAATAATATGGGTTCTCAAAAAAAATCAAAGAGTTCTAAGCGTTGGTTATTAGAGCATTTTCAAGATCAATACGTCCAGAAAGCAAGAATAAACAAAATACGTTCAAGAGCTTGGTTTAAATTAGAACAATTAGATAAAAATAATAAATTATTTAAAACTGGTATGAATGTTATTGATTTAGGTGCAGCTCCTGGAAGCTGGTCACAATATGCCAGAAAACAGATAGGTAAGACAGGACGTATTGTAGCCTGTGACATATTACCTATTAAACCAATAATAGGTGTTGATTTTTTTCAAGGAGATTTTTGTAATGAAAATGTATTAAATGGAATGTTACAGTCTTTAAATAATATTAAATTTAATTTAGTTATGTCAGATATGGCTCCTAATATAACAGGAAATTTTTCTATTGATATGCCACGCATTATTAATTTATCTAAATTAGCATTAAAAATATCCAATTATGTTTTATCTAAAAATGGTGTTTTTTTATTGAAATCATTTCAAGGAGAAGGTTTTAATGAATTTTATAAAAAAATCAAAATATTATTTGCACACGTTAAAATTTGCAAACCTAAAACTTCTCGAACAAGATCTCGAGAAATATTCATTTTAGCAACCAGATAAACATTATAGTAGTCTGTGTTATTTTTAAATATTATAGATTCAATGAGAGGTTGTTCCCTTGAGTGACATGGTTAAAAACCTGATCTTCTGGTTGGTTATCACAGTTGTATTAATGTCTATTTTTCAAAATTTCAACACTAATGATGTAAGTAATCATAAAGTAGATTATTCTACTTTTTTATCAGAAGTTAATCAAGATCAAATTCGTGAAACATATATTAATGGACGTATGATAAGTGTTACTAAAAAAGATAGTAGTAAATATATTACTTATATTCCTATAAATGATCCCAAACTATTAGACAATCTTTTAACAAAAAATGTTAAAATTATTGGTGCAGTTCCTGAAGAACCTAGTCTTCTTATTTCTATTTTTATTTCTTGGTTTCCTATGTTGCTGTTGATTGGTGTATGGATTTTTTTTATGAGACAAATGCAAATGGGTGGTGGAAAAGGTGCAATGTCATTTGGTAAAAGTAAAGCACGTATGCTATCAGAAGATCAAATTCAAACTACTTTTGCAGATGTTGCTGGATGTGATGAAGCAAAAGAAGAAGTGAGTGAATTAGTTGAATATCTTAAGGAACCTAGTCGTTTTCAAAAATTAGGAGGCAAGATTCCGAAAGGTATATTAATGGTAGGGCCACCTGGAACCGGTAAAACGTTACTTGCAAAAGCAATAGCTGGAGAAGCTAAAGTGCCTTTTTTTACAATTTCTGGTTCTGATTTTGTAGAAATGTTTGTTGGAGTAGGTGCTTCGAGAGTAAGAGATATGTTTGAACATTCAAGAAAATCTGCACCATGTATAATATTTATTGATGAAATTGACGCGGTAGGTCGTCAAAGAGGTGCTGGATTAGGTGGCGGGCATGATGAAAGAGAACAGACACTTAATCAAATGTTAGTAGAAATGGATGGTTTTGATAGGAATGAAGGTATTATTTTAATAGCTGCTACCAATAGACCTGATGTTTTAGATCCTGCTTTATTACGTCCAGGTCGTTTTGATCGTCAAGTTATTGTAGCACTTCCTGATATTCGTGGACGAGAACAAATTTTAAAAGTACATATGAAGAAAGTACCTTTAGATAAAGATGTAGATCCAATGATTATTGCCCGTGGTACACCTGGTTTTTCAGGTGCTGATTTAGCTAATTTGGTAAATGAAGCTGCTCTTTTTGCTGCTAGACTTAATAATCGTGTAGTATCTATGTTGGAATTTGAAAGAGCAAAAGATAAAATGATGATGGGTTCTGAACGAAAATCGATGGTTATGAGTGATTTTCAAAAAGAATCTACTGCATATCATGAAGCTGGTCATGTTATTATTGGTAGATTAGTACCTGATCATGATCCTGCACATAAAGTTACGATTATTCCGAGAGGACGAGCATTGGGCGTTACATTTTTTTTACCCGAATCTGATACACTCAGTATAAGCCGTCAAAAACTAGAAAGTCAGATATCGACCTTGTATGGTGGTCGTTTGGCAGAAGAAATTATTTATGGTTCTAAAAACGTTTCTACTGGTGCCTGCAATGATATTAAAGTAGCTACAAATTTAGCACGAAATATGGTAACTCAATGGGGATTTTCAGATAAATTGGGACCTTTATTATATGCTGAAGAAGAAGAAGAAGTTTTTTTAGGTCGTTCAGTAGCTAAAGCAAAACATATGTCTGATGAAACAGCTAGAATTATTGATGAAGAAGTCAAGTTGTTAATCGAGATTAATTATAATAGAGCTCGAAATATTTTAAACGCGAATATTGATGTATTACATGCGATGAAAGATGCTTTAATAAAATATGAAACTATTGATGCTTTCCAAATTGATGATTTAATGGAAAGACGAGAAGTACGAAAACCGCAAGGGTGGAGAGAGATAGATATAAATAAATAATTTTAATTAAAAATATAAATATGTTTTATATATGTTAAGACAAAATTTTATTGTAAAAAATATTTATTTATTTTTTATACAATTGCTTAATTTAATATGTATTAAAATAAGATGAAGTAATAAAAACATTATAACTTCATCTTATTTTTTTAATAAAAAATGAAAGTTATTATTTTTATTGCAAAATTATTTTTTTTAAACAGTATAGGAATAAAATTATTATGTATAATTTGCAATATTTCAAAACAGATGGTATACGTGGACAAGTAGGCAAAAAACCTATGACACCAGATTTTTTATTGAAATTAGGATGGGCTATTGGAACAGTTTTAGGTCAAAAAAAAATACAAACTATTATTATAGGAAGAGATACTCGTATTTCTGGAACCATGTTACAGTCTGCTTTAGAATATGGTATTCTATCCACAGGAGCATCTACTTTATTAGTTGATTGTATACCCACTTCCGCAGTCGCATATTTTACAAGATGTTTAAAAGCATCAGCAGGTATTGTAATTTCAGGTTCTCATAATTTTTTTTATGATAATGGAATAAAAGTTTTTTATAAAAATGGAGTCAAATTAACCAAAAAAATTGAATTTTCTATTGAAAAAAATATTAAAAATGATTTTTTTTATACTGATTTTATTAAATTTGGTTGTTCTCATAAGATGAATGATGCTGAAAATAAATATATTAATTTTTGCATGAATACTTTTCCTAAAAATTTGAATTTATCTAAATTTACTATTGTTTTGGATTGTGCAAATGGTTCTACCTATACTGTAGCACCTAGAATTTTTAGAGATTTAGGTGCCAAAATAATTACTTCTTCTATTTCTCCTAATGGTATAAATATAAATGAAAATTCAGGATCTACTAACATTCTCAAGTTAAAGAAAATAGTTTTATTAGAAAAAGCAGATATAGGATTAGCATTTGATGGAGATGGTGATCGTGTTATTATGATCGATCATTTAGGGAATCAAGTAGATGGAGATCAAATTCTTTATATTATTGCAAAAGAATATTTGAAGAAAAAAAAATTAAATGGAGGTGTCGTAGGTACTCTAATGACTAATATGGGAGTAATCTTAAGTTTAAAAAGAATGGGAATTTCTTTTTATACGGCAGAAATAGGAGATCGTAATGTTTATGGCAAAATTAAAGAAAAAAAATGTATACTAGGAGCTGAAAAATCAGGACACATTATATTATTAGATAAACATTCTACAGGTGATGGTATTATAGCTAGTTTACAAGTTTTGTTAAGTATGATTAATAATAGAATGACTTTATATCATTTATTAAGAGAAGTAAAACTTTTTCCTCAAATATTACTAAATGTTTTTTCTGAAAAAGATATAAATTTAGAAAATTCAACGATAAAAAATATTCTAACTAGATCTAAATATATGTTAGGTCAAAATAGTCGTGTATTACTTCGTAAATCGGGTACAGAATCTTGTATTCGTATCATGGTAGAAGGTGAAAATTTTTTAAAGGTACATAAATTAGCACACGATATCGCAAAAACTATTAGATCACTTTAGTTTATATTTTTTGTATTTATGTATAGTAAAAATAATAAGTTGTAAAATTAATTATATTTTATAAAAAAAATAGGAGTAGTAAGAATATATCAATGTTATAGTAATAAAGTTTTATTGTATTATAATAAAAAATTTAATATTTTAAGTAATTTAGATAACTTATATCTAAAAATTTTATATATAAGTTATTTATTAAAAATAAATTTTTTATAAAAAAAAGGAAATAATTTTTTATGTATTTGTTTTTTTTATTTTTTTTTATTTTCGTTTCTGTATCTTTAATTTTTCTAATTTTATTACAACCCAGTAAAGGATTTAATAATACAACAAATATAAATAATAATAATCATATTAAGTTCTTTAGTAGTATTGGTTCAAATAGTTTTATTACTAATATTATTGGAATTTTTTCTTTTTTGTTTTTATTAACAAGTATTATTTTATGCAATATTAATAATAGAAAAATAGAACCAGATTTTTTTTGGGAAGATCATACAAAAAATACTATACAAAATAAATCTATATCAGATGAAAAATTATCACATTCTGATATACCTCATTAATTTATATATTTTTAAATATAAATTATATACACATTGTGTAATTTGAATGATAAATCTAATATACCGAGGTGGTGAAACTGGTAGACACGCTATCTTGAGGGGATAGTGCCAAATAGGCATGTGGGTTCAACTCCCATCCTCGGTATTATTTTTATTCAAAATTTTTAGATTAATAATATTTAAAAAATCAAGATATAAAATATTGTTAATAATTACTGAATGTACAGGGTGATATTACCTAAAACCCCGAATTTTCGGGGTTTTTTATTAGAAATTTTATTCTAATTTATGTAACATTAATATTGTTAAAATATATTAAACAATCATTAATGATATAAAATCTTAATAGATCACAATTAGTGTATTAATTATTTAATTAATTAATTAATTTTTTATAATTAATACATAAAAAATCAGCTATTTATGGCTCATTTTAAAAGTGTTTATTGTAAGGTATTCTAAGATGAATAAAGAAATCTTAGCTGTTGTCGAAGCTGTTTCTAATGAAAAATCTCTCCCGCGTGAAAAAATTTTTGAAGCCTTGGAAATTGCTTTGGCAACGGCCACTAAGAAAAAACATGAACAAGAAATTGATGTTAGAGTTAGTATAAATCGAAAAACTGGAAATTTTACTACTTTCCGACGTTGGATGGTAGTAGATATAGTTACTCAACCTACTAGAGAAATTACTTTAGAAGCAGCTTGTTTTGAAGGTGAAAAAGTTCATATTAATGATTATATAGAAGATAAAATAGAATCTGTTATTTTTGATAGAATAACAACTCAAACGGCAAAACAAGTCATTGTGCAAAAAGTTAGAGAAGCAGAACGAGCTATGTTAGTTGATCAATTTAGAAAATATATTGGTCAGATTATTACTGGTATAGTCAAAAAAATTCATCGAGATAACCTTACTTTAGATTTAGGTAATAATGCTGAAGCATTAATTTTACGTGAAGGTATGTTACCCAGAGAAAACTTTCGTCCTGGTGATCGTATTCGTGGTATTTTATATGGTGTACACCCAGAATCTCGTGGTGCTCAATTATTTATTAGTCGTTCAAAAACAGAAATGTTAATTGAATTATTCCGTATAGAAGTACCTGAAATTGGTGAAGAAGTGATTGAAATTAAAGCTGCTGCTCGTGATCCAGGTTCTCGTGCAAAAATAGCAGTAAAGACTAATGATAAACGTATTGATCCAGTAGGTGCTTGTGTAGGAATGAGAGGAGCTCGTGTGCAAGCAGTATCGAGTGAATTATGTGGTGAACGTATCG
>ONZK01004853.1:0-27618 GCA_900322385.1 Pharnaceum exiguum | reverse complement strand
TTTGTGAGGGGGAAGTGGGAAAGTTACGGGAAGGGGAAGGGAAGGGGAAAGAGATAAGGTGGGTTTTTTTTTTAAAAAAAAAATACGCCCGCGTATATACGCGAGCGTATTCTCGCGTATTTTGTACAGCCGGGTGTACGTAGCTACGTACACCCGGTTGTACCATCGACGGATTAGTCAATTTGGTCAAAAACTA
Source organism: Pharnaceum exiguum (assembly GCA_900322385.1). NCBI lineage: Eukaryota > Viridiplantae > Streptophyta > Magnoliopsida > Caryophyllales > Molluginaceae > Pharnaceum > Pharnaceum exiguum. The sequence goes on along the minus strand of ONZK01004853.1, from coordinate 27,422 downwards.
CCAAATTACTTGAACTACCCAAAATACCCTTACCAAACTCAAATACTCGTTATTTCCACTCTTCTTTTTCGACAATACACTCCTCACACACCACTTTTCCTTTTTTTTCTTCTCTCCATTTCTTTCTTTCTCACGTTCAATTAAACCTCCCCCAAATGTCCTTTCTCTCACTCTCTCTCCTAAACACAGCAGAAGGTATAGTCATTTGGCCTGATTACTTTTTTTTAACAATTGACGGAATATGCCGATAGCAAAATGGAGGTGACAAATAATTTAAACCAGAGGAAATATTATATACCAGTATGTATTGTCTAAACACAACTGTGCTTTCACTTAATAGTTTCGAAATTATTCATTTTGAGCGTTTATTCAAAGCTACAAATCTGCTTGCTGATAGTTAATCTACTACAAAGTGAAAATTTTTTGCCTGAAAATTAAAACAAACTAAGCATAAATTAAACTAAATTAATAACTTGCTGATTTCTCCTTTTTGTTATTCTGCAAGTGCCCAGTTAGCATGAAAGTCCAGGAGATCACGCCTTAGCTTTGGTGCATTGTCTTGAACATTTTGAAAGCAACATCAAAGTCACCAGACTTGTTATAAGCAAACATGATGGATTTAATTTTCATGGAATTCCATGATCATGGGGTTTGCACAAAATGGTTTGATCATGTGGTTTGCACAAAATGGTTATGGATATAAGGCTTTGGAGTTATTAAAGGAGATGAGAAAAAAAAAAGAGATGATGTTGTGTTTTGGGGAGAGAGTGACAGAGAAGACAAGTAGGGGGAGGTTTAATTGAATGTGAGAAAGAAAAAAAAAAGGGAAAGTGATATGTGAGGAGTGTATTGCTGAAAAAGAAGAGTGGGAATAAGGGGTATTTGGGTTTAGTAAGGGTACTTTCAGTAGTTCAAGTGATTTAGTAGCTTTTGACCAAATTAACCACATTATTAGGAAGTTCTATAAAAAAAAAGTTTTCATTAGATAGTTCTTTACAAAAGTGATGTTTCATTAGGTAGTTCCTTACAATTTTCTCTAAAATTAAAAAAATATCTGTAGCCACTTAATAATCTTCTACCGTTAGATTATTTTTGGGTCCACTTTAATTTTTTTATTCTAAGTGGATCGCAAGCCCTCACAGATATTGGTGAATAGCAAATATACCGGGTATGGGTATAGAATTGCTATAATATATAGGAGGAATTCTAAACCCATAGTCCCTAATTGTACTATTCACAATTAGCAGTGGGCCCCATGTTTTTTGGTTTTTTTATCATGTTCAACAGCATGAATATCATGTTCATATTTGATAATATCATGTTCAAATGTGTAAATATCATGTTGAAGTGTGAACTTGATATTGTTATGTTAGAACATGATAAGTAGGTTATACAACGAACTTGATATATAACTGAAATGGTGATTTTTCACCTCAACATGACATTCACTCATATGAACATGATATTATCATATATGAACATGATATTCATGATGTTGAACATGATAAAAAAAAAAAACCAAAAAAATGAGGCACACTTCTAATTGTGAATAGTACAATTAGGGACTATTGGTGTCGAATTGCTCAATACTAGGCTACACCGCTACAAGCAGCTGACAAAACAAGAATAGGCTACAAGCCTACAAGGCTGCTCCTCTGTTGCTATGGATACGTTAATTAATAATCCATTTGAATTTGTGGCTGTTTTGTGAGGAAAAACATGAAATTCCAAAGAGAACGTTTGTTGGGAGCTATTCTATACTAGTATCAGGTATTCACACTATTTGTCAATGTAACACCCCTGTCCCACATCGATGAGAGATGGGGGCTGAGAGCAGTTTATTAGTAGTAGTGGTCTAACATACTAACAACAAGGCCTTCACCTTTTAAGCTTAAGTGGCTAAGTTATGGGCTTAATTGGTGATTTCCCATCTTATTGGGTTGTGTTGTGACAGTATGTTGGGCCGGGCCGTTACAGTCAATATCTGATTTTTTGAAAAATTGTTTATTTTGCAAAATATCAAGTTCAACAGAGTTGATATCAAGTTGAAATGATAATATCAAGTTTAACTGTGCTAATATCAAGTTGAAGAAGTGCAAAATCGATGCTATCAAGTTTATAAACATCAATATCAAGTTCCAACATAGCAATATCATGTTTATGAACATTCATATCAAGTTCATTGTAAAATGTTATCACATTTTTTGGCAAACATGATAAAATCATTCTATAACTTGATATTCATATAAAGTTAAATGATGATTTTATCAAGTTCAAAAGTATGATATATCAAGTTTGTTTTTTTTTTAAAAAAAATCATGGGCCCCCACAGGTATTGACAAATAGTGTCAATACTTGATAGTAGTATAGAATAGCTCGTTGGTTGGACACTTGGACGAGCTCAGATCTTCTCCAGTACTGGTATTTCCATTACTGAGAAGAGTGGTTAAGATCTATGCCACAATGCCCCACCCCCCTACTAGCCCCAATCATCCAACGGGTGAAATCTTCTCCAATGCACAAGTGTAATGGAGAAGATTTGCACTCCACTTGGACATATGGTTTGACATCATTTGTATGTCTTGATGCCGAATTGATCCAATTAAAATTAAAAACCACCTGGAGATCCAAATATTCAAGTAAAAAAAGGTATTTTTTTCTTTATTTTTCTACTGCGCCTATTATTTTATTCTTATTTATTTGTTTTTTATATTTTTTCTTTGCTATCTTTGTATCAACGTATTCCCCTGCCTCCTTTGCTATTGGCTAGCTGGGTTTTACCCGTACCAGGAGATCTTTGAAAGTCTTGCTTTGTTTCATCTACTCCAGCAACATCATCAAATGTCACTTGTGTGTTCGGTTGCATCTGGAACTTAGCCTTGCTCCTGTTATCCCGCATATTGATAAAAATGATCATGTCATAAAACACACGGAGTAAAACTTAACTGATTGCAAACGCCTATTGACCGAAATTGGATCAGATCATAAAATTGTCTATCCCACTCTATCCCACTCTGTGTACCCCTCCATGTCCCAAAAAAAAAAAACAGCCTAACTTCCTAAAAAAAACTAATCTGACCGAAATTAGGATAGCGTTTGGGACTATTTATTTTGTTTTTGTTTATAATATGGAATAAACAAATTTTCTGTTTCTCTGTTTATAGAAACATTTTCACAAAATAAGTGATGTTCGGATACTTAACCAAAAAAACTGGTTTTATAAATAATTTCGCAAAAACTGTGTTTGGATTGTTGCCATTTGCTCGCATATAATACTAAAGATCACATAAAAACATATGCACCTTTAGGAATAACATTTTCTTGCTCTCTGTGCCAGCAAAGAACTGAAATTAAGAACGTTAATATTTGATAACTATAGCCTATAGGTCGGATATAACAGTAGCACTACTGTCTAGTCTAACTGCTAATAAGTGATAACTATATACGTACTAGTAGAACTATATACGTACTAGACTACTAGTACGTAAAACGAATGAAAAGCGCCTAACTATTAAGGTGTAATGTGTAATGATAAGATAAGGGAGCTGATGATGAAAAAGTTTGTACGATGATAACATATATAATTTAAAACTAAAAAAACAAAGAAAGGGAGAGAGTGTCGCAAATCATCAAAACTGTTTTCCTTGTTTTTAAAAGTGACAAGTTTTTGTTTTTTTCTGTTTTTCTGATTATGTTTCTGGAAATAAATGATTTTTCTCTTTTTCAACCAAACACCATTTATGATAAATAATCTACTTTTTTGTTTAAATAATGAGAAAAACCATTTATAAAAATGAAAACAAACAAGCCCTAGATACTAACGGAATCAATTCATTGAGCAATACACTCCAACGTAGTCTTTCAGTTTGTACTTGCGGCAACTATTTTTGAAAAGATACTTTTTTTATTGAAAGATTTGGATCTTCGGTGGCGGTTGTTTCTATTTAAATTGTTTTGTTACAGCTTTGACATTATTCCTTTACTCAACTATTTCAGTGTAGACTCTCTGATCAAGCTCACCATATTATTTGCCACACAAATTTGGTACCTTTTTTAAATTTTCATTTATGTGTGCTCTTTTCATATGGTCTCATATCGTTTGTCGCCCTTAATCAATTTATTAATTGTATGTGATGTATATGTATGAGTGCGATTTCCTTGGTTATCATCCTCCTCTAAACATAGGCAATCTAGGTCAAGGAATGGAGCGAAGTTAAACAACATGCTAGCTCCTAGGTGTCCTAGGTCAAGGAATGGAGCAAAGTTAAACAACATGCTGCTCTACTCCTCGTATTACTCATGATATAAGTGAATTACCCTTGTTTGACTTACTTGTGTTTTTTTATAGATTTGATAAGTATTGAGCACATTCTACATATATCAATGCCGAAATTGGTAAGTTTCGCATTTTTCTATATGGACTTGTTGATGCACTTCATAACCTAGTTGCTATGTTAATAATCCATCAAATTTGGATGTTCCATATTTCGTATATGCTTATCGCAGTAGACTAGTAAAGTTGGATTATCTCACCATTGCGTCATAGATTAATAGTAGTTTGATAAGCAAACATATATATAATATTATTTTATAATACATTATATATTGTATTATATAACATATTTTAGATTATATGTGGAGAAAACTAAAGGGCTTACTATATTTGCACAATCAAAATATTCCACTTTAATCTTACAAGTTAATTTTATTTCTTTCTGCATAATTGTTTTTTTTGTCTTACAAGAGTGATACATAATAGGATAAAGTAAAGAATAAAATCAATAGGATAAAGTAAAGAACAAAACCTGACCACAGAAAACTTTGTTTTCAGTCATTGTATTAGTGCATGCTCTTACATTTGTAGAATGAAGTAATTTCATTACTTGAACACTTAACTTCACGTTTGTTTGGACGAAAGGGTAAAAAGATAGGAATAAAAAACAAAAACTAACCTGTGGAGCACTTGTTTAGGAGGGTGACCAAGTAACCATTACAATAACAATCGAGTGTAATCCCCATTTACTAGGGGTGCTCGGGTGAAATAATCATAATGTTTTTCCTTTTTAAAAAAAGATAAGGGCGGAAATCAATATTTTTAAAAGGTAAATATATTACACCTCACCCTCTTTTTTCATAACACCTAAACTTTGAATAATTAATACATGTATTATTTTCTCCCTATTAAAGGGGTTTTATATATTCTAATATTTTCTCTCTCGCAATTTAACAAAATGGCAAATATACTCCTTATGTTTAACAAAGGGACAAAATGTGCAATTGTCTCCTCACGTTTTAAATGTTGCAAACCACCTCCACAAGTTACCAAGTATGTGCAATTTAACCCCCTTTTTTTCAAAAATTTTGGACAATATTAATAAAAAAAATTACCAAAAATATTAAAGTCTTCTTTTTTAGGTAAAAAGACTTAAATGCCCTTTATTTAAGTAAATTTTTCTCTACATATGATTGGTAACTTGTGCAAATAAAGTGCATTTAAGTCATTCATTTCCGAAAATTATTCTTTTTTCCTTTTTTTTTTGTTGTTGTAAATTTACTCACACAGTATGCCCCTCTCCCTCTTCACTCACTTTCCCCTCCTTACAAAAGAAACAGGAAAAGAAACAAATCTCAAACTCTCAGGCCAGTCTGAAGGTGCGTAGCAAGAAAGCTTTCCCTTTCTCTTCCCGACCATCACTCGCACAGCCCCACCAGAGCACCGACGATCAACGTCGCCCACCCAGATCGCTTCGGCGTGTTGGCTGCCTTGTCCCGTCGTGGTCCCAGCAACAACGGCCCTCTCTCCTCTAAGATCTGAACCAGACACTCTCTCTCCCCGATCTCTCTCACCCCCCGCGCGTGGGACGTCCACAATCGTCGGCCGTCATTGCTTGCCGTACAGATTGGCTTGCCGTCGTCGTTTGCCTCCTTCATGGTGGACCATGCTCGCGTACTCTCTCTCTCCCCTCTTGGGGTCGACCCGAGGACAAGGGCTCGCCGTCGTTAGTAGGCTGCAACTCGAGGCTCTCTCTCTCTTTGAATTTGTGTTATTTTTTTCTTCGGTATGATCATTTATATGGTGTTTAATTAATTTTATCTATATTATTATGCCCATAACGTGTTTGTTGTGTTGTCTCTTACAAGACGAATGATAATTTTTGATTTAATGACTAGTAGCTACAATGGGGCTCGCGAGATGAGATGACCATGCCTTCACCTGCAAGTGTTCTATCATGTCACCTCGTGGTAGTGATTGTGTTGAGATGTCTAGGATAAATGACCGCGAGAACTGGGTTGAATATTGGCACCTCCCGGTTGTGTGATTGAATTGCAATATTGTTTGGAAATAATGAGGAGGAAAATTTAAATGTATCTTTGAAATAGATGAATGGATGAGTTGTTTATACGAATTTTGGTTATTAAATCAGGATTTTTTTTCCGCATTTTCCTATAAATTGGTTAATCGATTGGTGCTTGAGTTTTTTTGGAGGTTTTTTGTTGCTGCCATGGGTGCCTCTACATGAGCTTCGGGTTTTATGGAGAAATACAACAAAAACAATCCCAGTGAATCTCATGTCAAATAGGGTAATGAGGGAGTCTGATGTACGCAGCCTTAGCCCGATTTGAAAATCGGGAGACTGTTTCCAGAATGACCCACTTAGTACCTGTATGAGAAAATCTCGTATAGCCTGCAATGAACAATCGTTAACAACCAATGTCCCGTAAAAACCTTTGTACCTGCAATGTGAAAATCGTTAAATACTAAATGTACCCATAAAATCATGTCCTGCAGTGAAAAATCGTTAGTATCCAATATATCCATGAAAAAATAAAGTCGCGGAAGTACATGACAAGCCCAAAAACGCATAAGTAAGCAAAACACAACATGCACCACATGAACACTAAACTCGACAAGTTCTCACCTACTAACACTACACCCTATCCTAATAGATCTAGCACCATAGCCTAACAGTCTAGTACCCTAATCCTCATTCTCCAATAACTCCTATTTAAGGCCATGTCCTCGCTAAGTGATAAGTTAATCATATCATTTCTAATGCATTCACCCCAACTCTTCTTCGACCTTCCTCTCCTTTTAACCCCACTCACAACCATACTTTCGCACCTACGCACCGGTGCATAACTTTAGGTGTTTCTGGTTTTCTGGGTTTGGGTTTGGATTTTCTAGGTTTGTGTTTGTATCGATACCCCTACTTCATATTCCTCTAAGCCAGCAACATTGGTTATCACTCAACCTAAAGGGGTAAAAAGACATTAAACATTCAGAAATTTGAAATTGAATTGTCACGTATTTTTATTTAACAGTCAATCCTTCAACTTAACAGTCAAATCACTATAAAGCTAACGCACCAAACCTAAGGTCACCAAAAAAAAAATCCAAACCAACGTAAAAAATAAAACCAGCAAGTCTTTGGTACACCGGTTGTACCGGTACACCTTGTGAATTTATGACTAATTACAAAGGGGCCGACTAATGGCATTAAAAATGTCACTAATGATATATGTTGTAATACTAGTTATAAATCAATAAGGCGTACCCGTACACCCGGTGTAACTAAGAATTAGAGAAATAAAACAGTTTAGTTCAATCACATTTCAATTATTTCCCTGCTCACTAAAGTGTTCAAAGTGTGAAAGGAAAAAATCAACCCACACCCAAAATTACCACAACAAACAAACGGGAAAAAAAATGACTTCGAAAAAAGACCCGATCACCAGCTACCACCACCACCCGTACACCTCTCTACCACCACCACCACCACCACCATCCCCACCACCACCACAAAACTACGTCGTACTAACCTACTACAACAACCCACCACACCCATCCCCAATCCTCCGCATCTTAACTCCACTCTCTCTCCTCCTCTTCCTCACCCTCACCCTCTACCTCCTCTTCCCATCAAACCCAACACTCACCCTCATCCGGGCCCACCCAACCAACATCCAAATCAAAACCCACCCAACAATCTCCCTTTCCCTATCCCTCTCTCTCACTCTCAAGGTTCAAAACAGAGACTTTCTTTCTCTCCGTTATGACTCCCTTAAAGTGTCGGTGTTGTATCGGGATAGGGTGCTTGGGGTTGTCGAGTCTGATGGTGGGTTTGTGAAGGCGCGTGGGGGGTCGTATGTTGAGTCGAGTGTTGTTGTTGATGGGTTGGAGATTTTGCATGATGTTTTTTACTTGGTGGCTGATTTTGCTTCTGGGTCTGTGCCGTTTGATACTGTTTCGGATGTGGATGGTGTTGTTGGGTTCTTCTTTTTTAATGTTCCCATTAAGGTTAGTCCTTTTTTTCATTTGCATGCATGCAAAGGATTTGATTAAAGTTTTGATCTTTTTTGTTTGTATAATGTATAATGAGTTTATATTTGGTGATCATCTTTGAGGAAAGGTTAATTTTTTGAGTTGAGATTGTGCTAATAATGTGATAACTAATTTAGGACGAGCTTTTTTGCTGTGTGTAATGATCATGATCATGTGGTAGTTAAATAGTTAGTACACAAAGAAATTATGGGTTTCATTGTTTGGAAGTACTTATTGAGCATAGTATTAGATACAATCCTTCAAGAGGATAGATTAGGAGTTTGTCTCGAGAGGTTCGTTTCATTCGTTACCTATAAAAAAAAAAAATTATTGAGGATAGTAATGTGGGTCACTAAGACATGGATTTATGGAACAAGATTTTGCAACAATGAGGAAGCTAGAACAACATCAACCTAGTGTAATCCCCCTTCAATGTTTTCTTTTTTCTGAAAGAAGGTTAATAGAATGTTGGGTGCCTAGGATTTGTTGGCTTGTTGCTTTATGTTTTTAGGAGAGAAAGATTATAGTTTGTTTTTGACGGTGCAATAGTTTGTTCTGCTACGGCAATGAGTTTTACATTATAGTCCAGAGTCGGTGGTTTTGGTGTTTTGGAGAATTGAAGGTTTGCTCGACTGTTGTCATTTGTGGTCAAGGCCATAAGAGAAGCGATAAGTCATGGTGCCTTCAAAAATTGTGTACAATATATAGTAGCTCACTGTCTGTTCCTGCCTTGTTTTCCTACAAGGCTCTGGTCCTTTTCGAATCAGTTCTCGAGTTGATCCTTTGTTTATTTTTCGGTTGGGAGGGGGTTTCTTATTGTCGAGGTATTCTGATTTGGAAACCTGATTCTGAATTGTAGTTGACCCTTGTCAATCATGCCTATAGCAGGATAGTTGGTGATTGGGCTGTAGTCTGTAATCATCTTCGCTTCACTATATTTAGGCCTTGTACAACCCTACTTGGTGGATGCCTCATGTTTTTTTCCTTCTGGTGGTCTGTTTTTGTGTTGCATCTCATGGGCAAATAGGCAAATAGTTGTTTCTTTATAAGATGGGTGGGTGTATAGGAGCTTGTTGGACTTCCGTCTGATAAGTTTACACCAAACGATCGTCAGGTGTGTTGATAAATCCGTGTATGGCAGTTGCTTTGCTACTCAGAAACTTTGATGACGTTGATTGGAACCTTTTAAGTAATGTCTTTGCTTGGGAAGTCACTAACACTATATTGAGCTAGTGCTGAGATATAATTTCCAATGGTGATTACTGATTACCCCATCCCTTTAGTGAAAGATTTTTGTGAGCTTATTTTGCTGAAACTGCAACAAAGGTTGATAGAGAAAGTGCACCCCAATGTGGTTCACTAAGGCATGGATTTATAGAACAAGATTTTGCAACAATGGGGAAGCTGAATTACGAGGGTTAATGGTTTTTTTTTTTGAAAAGCTGGTTAATAGAATGTTTGGGTGCCTAGGATTTGTTGCCATATGCTTTTAGGAGTGAAGGATTATAGTTTGTTTCTGAGGGTGCAATAGTTTGTTCTGTTATGGCAATAAGTTTTAGGAACGACAAATGCAAATGATACCTGTTGTTGAATTTGCACCTGTTGTCCTGCATTTTACATAATTTTGTGTCCATTGTAGTAGCTCCCTGTCTTTTCCTGCATTGTTTTCCATATCGGCTCTGTTCCTTTTCGAATTAGTTCTTGATCCTTTGTTTTTTTTTTTCTGGTTGGGGTTTGGTTATTGTTGAGGGATTCTGATATGGAAACCTGCTTCTGAATTGTAGTTGACCCCAGCAGGGGAGTCGGTGATTGGGCTGTAGTTTGTAATATTCTTCGCTGCACTAATATCCAGGCCTTGTACAAACCCTACTTGGTGGACACCTCATGATTTGGTGTTCTGTTTTTCTGCTGCATCTCATGGGCAAATAGGCAAATAGTTGTTCCTTTATAAGAGGGTGGGTCTATAGGAGCTTGTTGGACTTCCATCTGATAAGTTTACCCCAAACGAGCATAAGGTGTTTTGTTAAATCCGTGTCTGGCTAGTTGCTTTGCTGCATGACGTTGATAGGAACCTTAGAGTAATGTCTTTGCAGCGGAAGTTTTTACCACTATGTTGAGCTAGTGCTTTCGAGATATAATTTCGAAAAGTGATTACCCCCTATAGTGATAGAATTGTGTAAGTTTTATTTGCTGAAACTGCAACAAAGTGTTGATGAGAAATTGCACCCTAATTGCCTCTGGTCATAACTCAGAAGTGACTAGATAACTCTGTTTCCGTAACGACATAGTTACAACGTGCTCTGCTAACCCGAAGCAGTTTTTTTTTTTGAAGTAATGTTATCTGAGTTTGATGTTTCTTTTTCCTCGTCTTGTGCTATGTTATACTTGGAATGCACGCATAATGATGCGCCTCTTTGTTCTGTCTCAGGCAAAAGTATCATGTGAGGTGTTTGTGAATCCTATGAATCAGACAATTATTCATCAAAATTGCTACCCTGAGGTAAGTTTCTGATCCTGCTATTTACTACTGATTAGCGGACTGTTCCATGATTGTATCTGAAGTACTTCATAGCTGCATTGTACTGGTTTTGGTTTGAGTCCTGTGTGTGCTCATAAGTGATTTATGGTTTTTGGTTACTGTGTTTGTGCTCTCATAGCTGCTTTGTTGATGGTTATTGTTTTAACTCCCAGTTCGGTTTGTGAAATATTGTTTTGGTGTAAATACTGTGGCAAGTTCATTTTTGGGGTAGTGCTTCTTGATTTCATTGACGTTTCTTTATCGTCCTCTATATGTAGCCTTCAATTTTCTCTCTCTTTTGTCATTGTATATGCTCTACTCCATTCAATTGTTTCAACAAACACGTTATATTTACGACTAGAGCAATTTTAATGACTAAACAGCTACTACAATTACCATCTAGGAAAAAAATTTACTATCTTATGGCTAAGATTAGTTAAACTTTACCAACGCACCCGTACAGCTGATGTTGAACTTATTTGTTCTTGAACGCCATGTGATTCATTTGAAAAAACACTTTTATCATTGACATATTCCTCTTACTTGTGTATACTTTCAGTGAGTTACTGGTTCTTGGCGGAAATTTTCCTAATAGTTGGTGCTATTGGCGTCCTAATGGAAAATAGTGGGTGTAATTGGCGTACTGGCGGTTTGGAGATGTGTACAATTTTAGAAGCTCGTGTGCATATTGGAAAGGCTGTAAATGTAGGTTGCACTATTCATTGACCATGCATGGAAATTCTTCTTCCAAGAAGAGGGGTGGGGGGTGGAGTGGAGGTGAGGGCGGCTTCAAAGCGTTGTCCTTAAATTCGTTGGCTGCCTTCAATTGGATGAGATTCTCTTCACTTCCATTATATCTCACACACAAGTAGGAGTTGGGGGCCATCAGACTCGGATGTAATCCGACTATTCTCTCGGGACGTATCTTTAGATATAATACTAGCTGTCTATTCTGTCTGCCCCGGTGCTAACCGAAAAGAGTCCTAATTATGTCTAAAGATTCATCCTGTGAACAGCCATATTATACTAGGCTACGATGGCCCCCAATCCGTTGCTTGTGAAATATGTTGGAAGTGAAGAGATGGTCATAGATGACCAAAAAAAAAAAAAAAGAAGAGATTGTCATCAGATTGTAGACTATCAACGAATTTGAGGACATCGTTTCCCCCCTCCCCCCTGGACGAAAGATTGCAGTTAATGGTAACATCAAAATAATTTCTCTAAATGTGATAAGATTAGAAAGTAGTGTTAGGAGAATTGAAATCGATGTCTGTATATGAATGTTTCATGAATATACTTCTTTCATGCTTAGCTGCTCTCTTTACACGTTGAAGCTATGTTCTCTGTGTACAATTTTGTATATGAAATCAGTTTAGGATGCTCTCGCGCGTTGACGTGGACAAAAGGTCCCTGTTTTAGTCCGTCTAATTTTTGACATTTCTACGAAAATAAGCAACGGGCCTTATTCTTGAGGACTAACTTCTCCAGATTCTCGAATTAATTCACTCCAGACCTCCAGTTCACTAGACTTCAACTCACTTCAAGAGGTACCTCTATATCATGATTTCAGTAAAAGTAAAATTCCTCATAGTGATCGGTCCCTAAAAGATCGTGACTGACCGTGGAATTATGTGCCCTTCAACACCTGTGCTTGATTTGGTAATCTTTTAAGTTCTGTTCTTGGAAACGTGACCTCTCTATTTTGTTCTTGAAAACGACCTCTCTGTTTTCTTAAATAGGGGTAAATAGGGGTAAGATTATTACGTACATCCTCACCTCTAAGTACCCCATTGGGATTTATACTCGATTGTGTTGTTGTATCTTTTAAGTTCTGTTACAGAAATGTTGGCACCGCCACAGTTAGTTGCCACTAGCGTGGACTCATCAAGTTTGTCTACATCTTTTAAAATTTAAGATGTTCTTGTTTTGTCGGTATCAGTCTCTTCTCCTCTGTCCTGCCAACATTAGGCAATAGTGGCACTGTTCCCTAAGGTGCTGCCTCTCTATGGTTATCCATACAGAAATCATCATTGCCTGTGTGCCACCTCCTTCTTGCTATGTGTTTGGAATCCCCTATGGAATTAAAAATAAAAAAGTATTGTATTCATGTCTCATGGAGTAGCTAAATAAGCTGAACATAATTTTGCTCCAAACTGCTGCATGCAATTGCGTGCACCTGGACCTATCTACTATCTACTATGCAATTAAAGTGACTAATGATATGGTTGAACCTGGTGGCGACTCTGGAAATTGGAAGCCAAAACTCATAGCTTAAAACGAGCTCTTTTATGATCGGAGACGACTGAAAACAGCATCTGTATTATGATTCTGATTGATTATCACCAGAGAAACATACATACATTACATACTGGTAAGAAGGCTCAGCTATAAGAGAACACCTTCATGTTTTCAGCTTTCTATTTCCTACGGCTAAAGCATTCTGCCTTCTGAGTGGTACACCACTATGCAGTGCTGAGGAAGCTCTGCCCCTTCACCTTGCACCACACATAATCTGCATGATGGTAACGGCACCGGAACGATCCTGGATGCCTAGTCGGTGAGCAAAGGCACACCTTTCTTTCGCCACCACTCGGGGGCGTATCAGTGGTGGTCTCTATCCGGGGCTGTAGGAGAAAAAATCTTCTTGTTGGGATAGGCAGCCCCTCGAGGCTGGGGAATGGGAACCCTTCTGGGTAACACATACTGTAGTATGTTGTTGTTTTGCCTGTGAACAGAATTTCCTTTTGGCAAAGGAATTTGTTCTGCGTGTGACTTAGGGTGTATATATAAGGAAGAAAGAAAGGGTGATAGAAAGGAGAGTAGGCTAAGAAAAGTAGAGTATCTCTTAAAGACAAGGGAAGAGATAGGAAGTGTGCATTAGTTAGTGTGATTCTTTAGGAAAAGGGAAGGATTGCTTTGCTTTTCTATGTTTTTATGCTTCCATGATGTGTACATTTTCTCTTGATTGTTCGTGTGGGGTTATGACACTTACGAGAAGATGACTCACTATCATCACTTGTAAAATCATGTTCCCATATACTATAAAAGAAGTTGGGTGACCGAATAAAAATTTGGCCCATTGCGAACAATTTTTTGGCAAGGCCGAAGTGGTGAGGAGTCCATCAACTGCAAGTCTGCAACCTTCGTTGTCATGACGCTATTTAAAGCTGATTTAAGCGGTTCGCAGTTATCTTATCTCCAACTGATGAATTCTGTAGTATTGGGATCTTAGCTAGTAATAGCAATTAGGCAATCTGTACCTGGTTAACATACGTAAGTTTTACATTTATCAATTACTCCGTATAAACTGCCTCGTTAGTCACGATCCTTCAATGATTACGCGAACTGATAACATAACTTGATTAAAATCAACTATTAGTATGATACAATTACTAGTTCTTCTCATTGATCATAGATTGTTAGCAAATCAATTTCTTGGGGTGGCAGTGCGACAATCCTGCAAAGTGGCCAATCTGGACTTACGTTATATAAACTGCCTCGTTAATCATGATCCTTCAATGGTTACGTGAATTGATAACATAACTTGATTGAAATCAATTATTAGTATGACACCATTACTAGTTCTTCTCATTGATCATAGATTGTTAGCAAATCAATTTGGGTTGGCAGTGCGACAATCCTGCAGAGTGGCCAATCTGGCAGATACGTTGACGACGATCATGTGACTATGCATGATTTAGACATTTAGTTAGTTTTCAAAGATATAGATGTATGGTTAATCTTTTCTTAATAATATTATTCAAGGGTAGATATATGATTTGTTACTTTAATATGAGATAAGCAAGAGTTATTTAAGTACTCAATTCTTAAGGTAGGGGTCTTGATTCTTAGGGTCCTCAATGTCTCTCTTTACGAAGTCCTTTGGTGTTTGGAACTAAGCCCACGATGTAATTGTGAAAGTATCGAGTACAGTTTATTTTCTTACAGAAAAATATGTGCAAACCTGTTTTATAGACATTGTTATTAATGAGCATTGGAGGTCATTAAGGACGGGGTTCCTATTTTATAATAAGCCGTTAACATAAATGAAATGAATTCATATTTTTGATAGAATGCATTACAAAAGTTGACATGGGAGAAAATTGCGATCGATGGAAAGACTTATGCCATTAGCAACAAAAACAAAAGAAATGAGAAAAGAACAAGATCTTCTAGACATCCCAAAGAAGAAAAGTAAGAAACACTTGAAAATTATAGGTGTCGTAGTGGACTCGAACGTTAGGCAAAAGCTACCCAATTCTTAGTTTCTTACCCGAGTCAATGAGCCGCCTAGTCATCACCAGTCAAATATTCCACACTTCTGACTCACCCCATTGCAATCACAATTTTCAAGCTCATTACAGCCTACAAACAACAAGTCAATTCAATAATCCAACCCTGAAATAAAGAAGTTTCTCAACCAAAAAATTAAAGGAAAAACACATTCTTTTGACGCGTTCCTTCCACCCTACTCCCCCTAGAAACTACACAATCATCTTCCTGTGCGTCCACTATAAATACACATCGTTCAATCAAAAAGCCAATCATCATATACAGCTTCTTTGAACTTTAAACCATATATTGTATCCTCGTTCCTACACTATTGTAAAATTCGAAGACACCCCATCAAGGAAAAAGAGGAGGTTTAGAAGATCAGAAGCAAAATGAGCAGCAAGACATCCATGAGTTTATTCGCACTTCCTTTTATCGGGTTTTTGGTAATGTGTCTTTTGCAAGTCACTCAAGGTCACATGGAGATGGCTCCTTCTCCTGCCCCTTTCCCTTCTAACGATGGTAAGCATTTCGATCTTTTTCGCCTTATTTCTTTCCGTCTCAAATTAGTTGTCTACGCGTTCTCGCTTTACGAGTCGAAAGCGTTTATATTTTCATAGGTTTTTGTGATGAATTAGTAACATTTTTTATCTTGCAAAATTTGCAGGCACAGCTATTGATCAAGGGATTGCGTACTTTTTGTTGCTCATTGCCCTCGCCGTGACATACATGCTCCATTAAGTTTCTCTTTTGGCATCTTCATTCATTTTCTTTTTCCTCCCCAACACAAAATTCTATATTCTTGGTGATCGACAGTTCTCTGGATTTTTATCCCATTTGCTGTAATTAGTCAGCATATTATAGGTGTAACACATAGTGATACTGATATCAATTCTTTATCTATTTTCTCTCGGGAGAGTTTTCTGAGATTTTGTAATTAATATTCATTATTCATTTTGATCTATACAAATTTTTTGGAGCTCCAGAGATGCAGATGCCTTCATGTGTTTTTATATTTTATTTTCATGTAATGATTGGATAATAATTCAATGTAATTGAGTTGTTCTTCAGAGTTAGGACTCCGGAGCAATAATTGAGTATATACTGTATATCAATTGACAATTTGACAGGGTAGTATTGCGATTATATTGTCTTTTGACAGTTGGTGCGGAAAGGAATTTCAAACAGTCCATCCTTCTTCCTTTTTGTTTGGCCTTATCGGGTGTCAAGTCCATACTTTTGTTTAGAAGCATAGTAGTACTTAGACTCCATTTTTGTTTTTTTTTTTGCTTTATAGCTTTGATTCTCCATTTCTCCTGGGAATGGGCAAAATGTGAAGTCTAGAAGGTCATACTTTCATACTGAGAATGCCAATGAACATCAAAGGTTCCTCTTTGGAAGTTCGTAAATAATTACAGTAGTAGTTTTAATAGTTGAATCTAAGGTACTGTTATACTCCAGTTCAATTCAGGTCTTTAATAGACAAATAATACAACTTAGTTTGGGTTGAGTTTCCCCAGCCCATTATCGGCATTATGTATTACTCAGACATGACAGCCAGCACATTGAAATTGGAGGCATGTATATTGTATAGAGGAGTAAAGTTAACAATTGGTGAGTTGGTGACATGCCGGCCACTCACAAATCATACGCTACTGTAACAGACTGTCAACCGAAGTGTTATTTTGACATTTTTATACCAATTTACCAAGCCATGAAAAGTGGCCTACAACGTGCGTGGGTTTGTCATTAGTGACTCTTGTACTCCGTATTAGACAAGTGACAAGTTTTGAATCTGTATTTGGTTGGATTTTCCTAGTGCCTCCACACATGTCACATATATATGTCGCAAGTCCATCGCAACAAAACATGAATGATGTTGATTTGTAATGAAGGGCAGACTGTATGTCTGTATGTATGCATAAGTTTGATATGGAGTCAATTCGTTACATATATAGTAATAGCTAAAATTTCGGTCATACAACTCAGTTCATGCTTTGAGTACATGTCTATTTCATGACAACATGAACAAGTGTGGAAACAGCAATTGCTTAGATCATGGGCAAGTGTAAGCTAAGGGAAAACAATCGCTTGCAGATCAGTGCTTCTCTGTAGAGCTAAACCGGTTACTTCATCCATGTCCAGATCTTCAGGTTTCATACCATTAGGCAATTTCCAATCGAAAAGGCACAACAGCATTGCAAGACCAAGTTCAACCATCTAAGTGCCCATTGACATACCTGGGCACATTCTTCTCCCTGCATCAAATGGGATAAATTCAAAGTTGAATCCCTTATAATCCACCGAACAATTGAAAACCTCTCTGGCCTAAGCACATGATTAGGGTCTGTCCGAAAATTAAGATCCCTTGCAATTGCCCATGTTATGATAAAAACTCTTGCCTTCGGAGGTACATCATACCATACCATAAAGTTGACAGTGTTCAATTATCGATTCTCTAGGAGTTAGAAGAGGACCTGGAGGGTACAATAAAGTCTCTTTGACAACGAGCTTTAAGAACTTTAATTCATCGAGGTTTGCCTCGTTGAGCATCCTGCCGTTTCTTTCGTATACTCCTCTCACGTCAGCTTGGACTATCTAGCACCATGTCAGAGTTGTCATAGAAAAGGATCATACCAGCTAAGAGCTTGGGTCAGTTGGCCAAGTTGGCATCGTGTGTCTTCAAAACCTTGGTAGCCACCTCGGGGGATGAGACCACCACGTTGGTGATCAAGAGTGTCTACTACTATAAGTCTATAAGTGACAAGAGTAGTACAACGAGTGACAAGAGTGTATATATGTATCATATATAGTTTGAGATGGAGTCTTTACAAGTGAGATGAATCACACTTCAATGTGTTACATATTACATATAGCTGAAACATAAGTCACACAAATTAGTTCGTGCTTTGAGCAAATGTCTTACTACGTGACATTATACAAATAAACAGGAACAAATTGCTGCTTGCAGATGACCAGATCATGAACAAGTGTAAGGGGTGGCAATCGCTTGCAGATCAATCTTTCTTTGTAGACCTAAACCGAATATTTCCTCCATGTCCAGATCTTCGGGTTTCATGCCATTAGGCAACTTCCAATCAAAATGACACAACAGCATTGCAAGACTAAGCTCAACCATCAAAGTTCCCATTGACATCCCTGGGCACATTCTTCTCCCAGCACCAAATGGGAGATATTCAAAGTTGGTTCCCTTATAATCTATCGAACTATTTTCAAACCTCTCGGGCCTGAATGTGTTAGGGTCTGACCAATAATTAGGATCCCTTGCAATACCCCATGCGTTGATAACAACTCTTGTCTTCGCCGGTACATCATAACCAGAAATTTGGCAGTGTTTAATCGATTCCCTGGGGATTAGAAGAGGGGCTGGAGAGTATAATCTTAGAGCCTCTTTGACGACGAGTTTTAGGAACTTGAGTTTATCTAGGCTGGCCTCATTAAACACTCCTTCTGTTCTGTATACTTCTCGTACTTCAGCTTGCGCTTTCTCCATGACTTTGGGATTCCTCAGCAACTCTGACATGGCCCATTCTATAAGTACATGGGATGTTTCACTTCCACCAATATACATTTCCTGCATTCATCACGAGTACATATGTTATAACGGTGTAGAAAGAATAAGCAGAGAAACAATTAATCGACAAAACGATTTAATGTTAGTTGTTCACCTGCAGGCGTATTACACAAAGCGCCAGATACAAGATCCAAGGCCATCAATCTCCCAATATATATAGCACTAGTATTTACACTAAAGTTGGACTCGTGCACGAAAGAAGGAAACTGTAGACAATTAAGGTCAGTCATAAATCATGACTCATGAGCTTAAGTACAGTCATGAAGTAGTGAGGGGTAAAGTTTTAGGGCCTCCTCAAGTTTTGACCGGCCAAGATCATTCAAAACAACTTTCATCATCTGTCATTTATAGTCGATTTGCTTATCAGAGAGATCATCTACAATTTCAAGTTTAATAGTCTATAGAATACATACCAATATGACTGCTTTGATGTTGTTCATCGTTAGGTGAAACTCAGAGCCATCAGAATCTTCTTTGTGAAATTTCAGAAGGATATCTACGAAATCCTCAACAGTTCGATCATGTTTCTTAGACTTGTGCTCCTCAATTATGGGGTCAAGCAACATATCCGTTACCTGGACCATTTTCTCAGCTTGTCTCTTCATACCGCCTATTGAATGTAGAAGTTTGATAGATGGAAAAACATCGGCCAAAGAAGAAATTGCCATAATCCTCGACAAGTCTATGCAAAATTGCCTAAATGCATCTTCATCTCCGCCTTGATGACTAAAAGCGACTCTATTCATAAGAAAGATAAATCCCGTTTTATTTCGGTGTATAGATCGAAATATAATGTACTGTCAAATTGGCAAATCTTAACAAAAATCATGAACGACAATTGCTAATTGAAGGTACCTTTATTTTAAGGATATTTTACATTTTGGGTACCCGAGGTATGGCATAATGTTAGTTTAGGTACCCAAGTTTTTCAATATGTTTTTTTGTGTACCTGAAGTTAGCTTCCGTTAACATTTTAGGTACCTGACCAAATTTCCGTTAACTTTTCTGTAAATTAGATGACGTTACACCCTTTTTTTTTAAAAAATAAATGACAATTTCTAAATTTCACCTTCTTTATTGTCAACATGGTTTGTGTATGGTTAGTATTATTTTTTATTTTTTCATTAAATTTATATAAACTATTTTACATTTAAAATAGTTTATATAAATTTAATAAAAAAAATAAAAAATCATACTAATCATACACAAACCCATGTTGACAATAAAGAAGGTGAAATTTAGAAATGGTCATTTATTTATTTATTTTCAAAAAAAGGTGCCACGTCATCCACTTAACGGAAAAGTTAACGGAAATTTGGTTAGGTACCTAAAATGTTAACGGAAGCTAACCTCAGGTACCCAAAAAACATATTGAAAAACTTAGGTACCTAAACTGATATTATGGCATACCTCGGGTACCCAAAATGTAAAATATCCTTATTTTAATGAAATGTGAGAGATAATGTACTAGGACATTGTTTTGCTGATATTTAATTTTATCTAGAGAAGTAAACTAAATTAGCTATTTTCGCACCCCCTAGAAAATTTAGCTTTTGTGTCCAAAATCCTCTTAATTAAGTCAAGCTGTAGGCGTGATGAACGTGATTAACCTTGAACTTAATGGACTTCAAAAGTTGAAACTAACTTTGTGGGAAACAATTTTTTTTTATAGAGATTCTGGAAAAATGAAATGATGAAATGAAAATTAAATCTTAATAAGAATCTCACTTAAGTAAGGAGCCATTTTGATTTTACATAGTAACCACACCAAATCCAGTTTATTATATCCGCACAGGGAAAGTTTACAAAACAATACAGTAAAACATTTTGAGTACTTTTTATAAACTCTTATGGGGTGTAGCTAGTGTCCAATAGTTTAAGGGTCTGTTCGGCAAACTTAGTTAGAGTTGAAGCTGAAGCTGATTAGGTAGCTGAAGCTAATTAACTAGATTAAGCTGAAACTGAAGCTTAATAGATAATCTAAATAGGGTGTTCGGCTGAAGTAGCTGAATGAAGCTGATTAATGTAAAATGACATAAAAGGACAATTGTAATTGTTAATTATAAAAATATTTTCAGTAGGGGTAATATTGAAATATAGAAAACTTATGGATAGGAGATTATTCGATAAGCTTGTTGTCTCCATAAGCTGACAAAACGAACACAACTTATTTGTAAAAGTTAAGCTTATCTTATAAGATGAGCTTAAGATTATTAAATAAGCTGCCAATAAGCTGCGAAACGAACAGTGCCTAAGTAGAGATTAATTTCAGTAATTTTAGATAGTTATTATATTTTGTTTATAAATATGTGATCAATTATTCATTTAGAACAATAAATTGGTAATCAATTAGTAATTAAAGAAATATATATACCTCGAGGTGATACTAAAGAGAAGATTGAAAATTTTGACTGTGAGGTTAATCGGTCCCAAAGCAGCTTCAGAAGCTATCAATTTGACCATATTGGTCACCTCCTCCTCCCTAATGGCTTGAAAAGATTGGAGTCTTTTCGCAGTAAAGAGCTCCAATGTGGCAATCTTTCGAAGCTGACGCCAATACTCACCATAGGGGGCAAGCGCCACGTCAGTTTGGTCATAGAATAGGAGCTCACCAGCTAGAAGCTTAGGTCGGCTGGCGAAGCTGGCATCGTGTGTCTTCATAACCTCGGCCGCCACATCGGGGGAGGAGACCACTACGGTAGGGATTTCCCCTAGACGTAGGTACATGATAGGTCCATACACCTTAGCCAGCTCTACAAGGCGGCGGTGTGGTGGGAGCTTAGATGAGAGTTGGTGCAAATTCCCTATGATGGGAAGCCTACGGGGTCCTGGAGGTAACCGGTATGATGATTTTTCATGCGGTGGTGTAAGTTTACGCACAAGGTACATCAATAGGGAAGAAAAAATGATGAACGCAGAGAAAATCCATGCCATCATCTGCATGTTTGTCGACAAAGTATAGGTTTTGTATTGTAACTTTCTTTTTTATGATCACTAAATTTGTTTTGTAGTAGTAACTAGCAGAATGGTATTTATGCCCAAGATAGTTATATTATTAGATACCTTCATATTAGTCAACTTACTGGTTTGGCACTGAAAGTTCATCGGATGATGTACGTTCATCGACCTTTTCTTTCTATTTTTGGGTTGTGCAATATGACCTAAGAACGTACGTATTAGTTAGTATAATTGTTGTTTAATTCAATTTAGAGATTTAAGATCTATCTGACCATGCTTACTAAGCGTGTACGCATTTCGAACACAGACTGACAGTACAGACAGCTTATGCACAACAGTGACCTCAATAGTTTTTTTTTTTTTTGGAAAGGTAAGGAATAGGTATTGTTATGACTTATGAGGGCTCTCTTAAGGAGAACTCCTAGATGTCGTTTTCTGAGATTTTTATCCGATCTCCCGATCAAGAAGTATCCTAATTACGATATTGAATTTCTACATCTAATACTGTAATTAGTTGATCTTAATCGTAAATTACTCGTAATTAATATTCTTTAGTCAAACTGAGAGAATGTTAGAGTAATTCACTGGGTTAGGCAAAATTGAAGTGATAGTTTTCATAGTGTATTTGTGTACGTACTAACTACCAATGTTCTATCTCTTTTTATGTCATATTCCTGGATGTCAAAAATAGTGTATGACACGAGTGCTGTGTAGCAAGCTAGCTTGTGTACATTGTACAGCTATGTAGGATTGATAAAAATGGATATATTATGTACGGAATTAGAACTTGGAAGTAATAGAAAGGTGTATCGGGTCGGCATCATCAAAATGCTACTACTACACAAAATCTAGCTAGCTGCTGGACCACTTAATTCCCTGACTTGATCAATCTTTCCTAATTAGTAATATCAGATGAGCTTGAGTCATTGATTAATTAGGACATCACCAGTCACCTTCACCAAGTCTTTCTCTACTTCATTCATGCTGCTGCTTGCATTTTTTGGACTTGTAATTTGATCTCATTTTATTTGGCTCTTGATTGTTGGAAAAGCTATAAAAATGATAGTTGATACTAATGCAACATAGCCAGTATACCACTAACAAGTAGAGTGCGTGTTTTCTTCGTTTGCAACGAGTCATATCTAGCTAATAAGCCGATATATGAATTGAATTGAAAAAACTAAATTGAACGAAAACTTTCAGAACTTTAATAAACTGAATATACAATAGTCGAACTTCTGACAAAATATCAAGGATTCAAGGTGAACAAAAAAACACTAAAAAAATAACTTGATTTAAAATGTTAAAAGTTAAACACAACACGCATTGGTTTGGGTTCTTAACTAACAAAGGCATATTCATAAGGTACGGCTAGTAGGTGCAATTTCTTTTTCCGAGTGACCGTATTACCAAATCTTTCATCCATATCTAATCTTCATGCTGCATCCCATTGGACAACTTCCAATTAAAATGGTAAAGTAACATAGCGAGAGCTAGCTCAACATTTGCAATACCTAATGTCACACCAAGGCACATCCTCCTGCCTGCACCAAATGGTAATAGCTCGAAGTTGTTCCCCTTGTAATCTATTGAAGAACCCACAAATCTTTCCGGATTAAACTTATTAGGCTCAATCCAATGGTTGGGATCTCTTCCAATAGCCCATGCGTTAACAATGACGCGTGTTTTAGCAGGAATATCATAACCTTGAATCTTGCAGTTCTCTATGGACTCTCTTGGAACCAAAAGAGGTGCTGGAGGGTGCAACCGTAGGGTCTCCGTTATCACTAATTTTAAGAATTTTAGCTCCTCCAAGCTTGTTTCATCCACTGTTCCTTTACCTTGGCACACTTCCCTTACTTCATTTTGTGCCTTTTCCATAAGTTCAGGATTTTTAAGCAACTTGGCCATCGCCCATTCTACGGTTGATGAAGAAGTATCGGTTCCAGCACCAAAGATTTCCTGCACATCCAAACAATATAATGTATAGTTGTCTTGTCAACATATACTTCTCGATCGGTTAAACTAATTTCAAGGTTATGTGGTTCTTAAAATCAAAAAAATCAAAGTTATGACCAAATGACCATACGTATAATCTTCCGAAAAGCCTACCAAGATAATAGCCTTGATGTTGTCCGTGGTCAAAGAGAACTCTGTATCATCAGGACTATCTTTGTGATGCCTCAAGAGAACATCTACAAGGTCCTCTTCCACTTTGCCTTGCACCAATTTCAACTTGTGCTCATGAATTATGGGATCAAGTATCCTGTTAGATTCTTCAACCATCTTCTTAATTTTACTTTTTAATCCACCAAAGGAGTGAAGCAGTTTGATAGATGGGTAAAGGTCCGCAATCGCAAAACCAGATGCAGCCTTTGACATTGATGTTGTTAAATGTCTAAATGCTTGTTGGTCTTTGCCTCTTTTATTGTATACCATCCTGTGGGTAAGGAGTCCATATATGACATGTTTATGCATAGGAATATAATAGAGGAAACTGATATACTGCGATTTTCAAATATTACCGCCATTTCGGTATCGTTGATCATGAACTTTTAAGCAATGTAATTTATGGGATGACAACTGGACAGGGTTTGGTTGCCTTAGAAGTCTCATTGTTGGTCCTTTTCCTAATGATATTAGTAGATTAAAAGTAAGTGATATCATCACTACTAATCTAAGCTGGGATTTTTCCCATATTCCCTTTGAGCTGACTGAGGTTATAAAAAATCAAATTTTGAGTCAAAGAATCTCTTCTAACGTTAGGGAGGATAAACTAATGTCCTGCCTTGAAAAAGATGGGAAGTTTAACCTGAATGAAGCTTATGTTAGATGTGTGAATGGTGAAGTCATTATGGAGGATAATACTTGGATGTGGTCTATTAATACTTTACCTAAGATTCAACACTTTGTATGGCTTTGTTCTATGGATAAAATCCAACACAAACTTCTATTGTTTAAAAGGAATATTACTACTGACCCTAATTGTAAACATTGTCTAAGTAGTAATGAAGATACTCTTCACATTTTAAGGGGCAGTTACAATGGATTTGACTCCTTGGTTAAAGCAGCAAGTGAAAAATGATCATACTATACCCTTTGTAAATGCTCCTCCTTGGCATATTATGTTCTGGTTTGTTATATGGGATATTTGGATCAGGAGGAATAGCCTTTGTTTTGATAAATCTGTCCAACCTCCTATTTCATGTATTAAAAGTAATATTATGAAGAGTTGGGAATACCTAACTCTTGCTATAAAACCCCCTACTAACAATCCTTCTCCAACTCTTAAACATGGATGGCACCCCCTCCTAACAATTGGGTTAGAATCAATGTGGATGCCTCTTTCAATTATAAGTCTCTTTGTACCGGTACAAGTATGATTGTTAGGGATACCTCGGGGAAACCATTAGTGGCATGTGCTGAAAATATAAGAACTAACTCCCCCTTGGAGGGGGAATTGCTAGCCATCCAGGATGCTCTTCAATGGATAAAAAATGGAAATTTGAGTACTAACGTTATATTATCTACTGATTATCGAAGGGCCTGGGAGCTAATTACCACATCGGGACATGTTTCTCTTAATATCAAGGATATTGTCACTTATTGCAGGGAGTTCGACCATTCGTCAAGTTTGGTAGCACTTATGAGCGTGGGTCGTCAAGCAAATGTGCTCGCCGATCATGTCGCTAAGGAATGGAAACATCAGCCTTTTGGAAGTAATATCTTGGCTGCCACAGCGGCACAGTTGGAGGCTCTTTGTGGTGGTGTGCATTGGAGAGATGATAAATGTAATATTTGTAGTTGCAACACTATAACCCCAAACTGTTATCCTGCTTCGGCTTTAGCTATTAGTACTTGTAACGGATGGTCTCGCACCACGCTTAACTCTTTAATTTAGTAATTGCATTTGTTCCCTTTTTCCAAAAAAAAAAATCATGAACTTTTAGCTTAAAATATTGTTTAATTTTCGATCTCCAATTTAAGACAAATTTATTGGTTTAGATTAACATGTATGAAGACCCAAGAGATAACTTTCGCTATTATCAATTGGTTCTATAATGAAATTCCTAAAGACCCGACTGTGATCATTGTACAATAATCTCCACCAGGTGATGGGCGAGCTGCATTGTGCACCCCAGCCCATTGGTATATCGCTCATCTATACATCTAAATTAATAATTTTCTCTTTTGTAAAAATAATGCAGCAAATGGAAAAATTGCTACACACTTCAACTAGCTCAGCCTAAAATGCAATATTGTTAGGAAATATGGGTCTATTAATAATAAATTTGAGCCACAAGGAAAAAGCAATTACCAATCAAAGCAATAATGAAGGGATAATGATATGTGGAACTTTGAGTTTTATTACTTCCAAATCTAACCAAGTAATACAAACTCCTCACTCAAAATATTCTCACCTAGCTCTAAAACTCTCTCTAGAATATTTTGTTACACCAACTCCCAACTGACTGGTGTTTTTCCACTATTTTTCACTATACAATTATACAAGCCTACCTCTCTATATATAGGCTAGTAGTTTCCTAATACTTGGTGAACAAGACATAAACCTATTAGGACTCTAATTTTCTAATTACAAAAAAGTAACCTAAATAAACTAGGGAACAAACTTTACTTTTTTCCTAATTTACTTTTACTTTTACTATTAGGAAACTTTCCTATCATATTATTTATTCTTGTACCTTCTACCAAGTCTTTTTCCTTACACAATTGGGCTTGTCTTAACAATCCTCCCCTCAAGCCCCATTGTGCCTTTATTCTGCTTCACTGAGCTCGGGTTGTGCATCGCCCATCATTCCGCGATGCCTCCCCTCCAACTGAACCCCCTTTAGTACTTCTTCTTTCAAGTACATAGAGATTCCTACTATTCTTCATTGCTCTAAGTATCACCCTTTCTTTTCTTGTGATCTTCAAGCAACCTCCTTTAGTATGCAACTCACATCCTAAGTTGTCTAACCTTCCAAGTGAGATGAGATTACGCCTTATCTTCGGAACATATTGCACTTCGGCCAACTTTCGAATTCTTCCATCATGCGTCATTATCTCAACTTCTCCAACACCCTCAACCTCCACCTTTTCTCCATTAGCTAAGGTCATTCTTCTCTTGGGTAACTTCATAGGTTGTAAACAACTCCTTCTTTGAGCATACATGCATTGAACATCCTGAATCCAAGATCCACTCCTCTTTAAGCTCCTCCTTGAGATCCTCTTTGACTTTCACTTTAGGATCCTCCTTGAGCTTCTCTTTGGGATCTTGGCTTCCACATAGAGCATGTCATCTTCTTCTTCTTCAGCGAGTGAAACTGCTCCTCTTTTACTTGCCCTCCTCAACTCTTTCAAGTCTTCTCTTTGCCTTGGACATAATCTCTGAATATGTCCCTTTTCATCGCAATAGAAACACTTGATCTTCTTTTGAGGTCCGGCCTTCTTCTTACCTTTCCACTTCTGGTGTGGTTCAACCATCAAACCTGCTCCATCTTCAGTACTAGATCCACCATGCCCTTGCTTTCTTAACTTTTCCGCTTCAAAGATTACTGTGATGGTCTCATCCAAAGCAAGTGTCTTCCTACCAACAAGCAAACTCGTAACAGTTGAGCTATACCTCTTGGCTACAGAAACTAGTAACAAAATTGCTTTATCTTCTTCCTCAATCTTCACATCCAAACTCTCCAACTGGGTGATCAGGCCATTGAATATATTTAGATGATCCTGAAAGTCTTCTTCATCACCAATCC
>ONZK01004852.1:745-16564 GCA_900322385.1 Pharnaceum exiguum | reverse complement strand
GGGGGGGAGGATTACGTGTCAGGATGTTGCTATGAAAAAACAAACAGACGTAGGTGTTAATTTTCAACAAAATTTTGTTGTCTGCCGTTTGCACTCTTTTGGATGGTCTTTCTAATAATTTGTGTAATCACAATATTTTGAAGTCCTTATTTGATATGGTCGACATGGAAAACTACAACTGGTGTGAGTTTACATTAGAAAATTTGGTGTATTGGACTAGGGATTGGAAAAAATCTCCTTCATCGGGTTTCAATATTCTTCTGGATGGTATGATTTACTGTTTTCTTTGTTTTCTCTCTTTCTTTTTATGAAAATTATTGCACTATTTTTACTTTTTGATGTTTTGAAATAGATTTGGTCCCTCTTGTCTATTTGATATGTTTGATATTGATGTGTTGGTGACTTTCTTTGAATCATTGTTTTTCTTTTCGACTTTTATTGAAATGGTTTCATTTATTTCTTCTTTTATCTTGACTTTTGTGTTTTTTATGTCTCCCCCTTCTCTTTTTTGTGTGTGTTTTGTCACGTGTTTTCTGTTATCTGAACTCTGAACTGCATTTTTTAGTTTTTCGCCTAATTATCCCTGTTTTGGTACACTTGCTTGTAAGTTGTATATTTATATTGAAAGTAATGTACTTCTTCTGCATACTGGTTTTGTTTTTTCTATTTATATTTATGGAGTAATTTTGTGTTCCCCCAGATGGGTTACCTTGATAGATCCCTTTTTCGGAGACAATATGTTGAAAGGAAATTTTCAATTATCTCAACTTGGACGAAAGAGATTGCTGTGAGATTGAAAGAAGAGAAAGCAAATGTTTTTTTTGGGCGTGGATCAGTTCATTCAAGACTTTGTGTGGTGGTACCGGAAAAGGAGAGTTATGATGATTAAAATTTTAACTGTGAAGAAAAGAATTCCTTTCTTCTAAGCTTGTCTAGGGAAGCTTACCTTCTTTCCGACCGCTTTGTTAGTTTCGTTAATTTATGCAATGAAGCGAAATAAAGATTTCCTGATTGTGAGGCTGTGAACGAGTTGTACGGTGTAGCTACAACTATGCCGAAGTTGTGTGATCAGTCTAGCAGATCAATTGTGCAGGATCGACCCTGCCATGAGACTCCAACCCGTGAGGAGTCAGCTGCACTCAGCGCAATTCTTGTTTGGACAGCCAAGAAGATGATATTTTTTGTGCTCTCGAGTTCCTAGCTGCAGTTGACAAGTAAGTGTCTTCTATGAGTGGGAAAGGAACTTGTGATAATGATGTATCCTGTACTACATATCAAGGTCCTTCTGGTCTGTGCCTACTTCGGGTCATGAAGCTCACCCCTCTGCTGCTGTTCCTACTTCGGGTGATGGAGCTCGTACTGCTACGCCTACTCCTTGTCCTACGATTGTGCCTTCTGCTCGTCCTACTGCTGCACATACTTCAGTTGTGCCTACTGCTAGCACTTCTGCTGCAACTAGCCCCCCTCACCATAATGTGGAAAATGTCGGACCTACTGCTCCTGCTACTGGTTCTGTAAGTCAGGAAGCAACTACTGCAGCCCGTACTAGCGGTTCTCTCAGACAGGAAGCAAATGCCACTACTTCTACTCATGCTCCATCGCCTTCCTGCCAAGCAGCTGCTCGTACTACTATTTGCACTCCTACTCCTGTTCATCGACAATGCCGTGATTCTGATATACCGTCATTCAGCCTTGGTTTGACACCAGAAACACCTCAGGCTCCTTTGCACGTAGAAAATGAAAATGTTGAAAAGGGGAGGTGTATTCTCAGATCGAGGTCTGCTGTTCAAGTAGCAATCGAGGGCTCTCGTTCAAGTTGCTCAGTTTAACAACTTATGGTTTCTTTGCCAAAACAGAGACCGAAGACATAGTGGCAGATTTTTCCTCTTTATGGGACTACGCTTCTCATTCTCATCACTCGGATTTTTCTTTCTGAGAAGCATCCACCTGAACCTTTAGTCCTTATTGATTCTTCTTCCCGTAGGTATTGAACCAGTGTAAAATTGCAGTAGTGATACTTTAGTTTGTGTATTGTTGTTGTGTATCAATATACGGTGTCCTGGTTTGGTGTTTCTCAATGTCGGTGTTCTGTAATTGCTTATTATTGCTATCTACGAGTTGTTTTTGCTGTAACCAGTTTTGTATTTGCATTCTCTTTTGCGGGGCTGATGCATTTGGTGATACTAGTTTCTATTAGCCTATGTTTGGGTGTGGGTTTACTGTTGGGGTTGAGTTTCATTTTTCAGAAGTATGAGTTTTCTATTAGCCTTTTTTTGGCTATGTTTGGTTTTCTGGAACCCAATGCAAATAATTACCAAACTGAACTGCAATGTGACGACATGATACAGAAGGGGGTAAGTGGGATGAGATTGAAATGTTGTCCTTGTGTTATCCTATTTCAAACAAGTTGTCAGGTCTCTGGAACCCAACTACTGATCTTGGTTGGCTGTGAATTAGATGTTTTAATTTCATCATTTTGTTGAAACAGTGCATGAGCTGTTGACTTGTGTAAATGTTTGTCATTTCATGATTTCTTGGTTTGAGGATTAACGGAGTACAGACTGTTCTACCAAAAAAATAAAAAAAATAAAAAAAATAAACAACTACAGACTGACAAATTAATTCATGTAGTAGTGTACCCTCTCAACTTTCAATTGCACTCACTCTAGTCTCCCTAGCATCAAATTCAATCCTTTTAACATTGAAAATTAATTGCAAATATAAATGGGAAATCTTCAATCAATCTCTCATCCCATGCGGTGCACATAAATTAACTCATCCTCTACTTGTGCTACTCCATTGTAATGTGAAGCGGAACTATCAATGCAAGTCTGACCGATCGAGTAACACTAACCTCCCAGTCTTCCTTCCTACAATTCCTTCCAATAAAACCCATTCATCTCATCTTGCATTGGATTATTCAACTTCTAATCTCTCTCCCTCCCCTTTTATTCTTTAATTTGTTGGATAGAATTATCAAGCAAAACATCTCAAGGGAAATCTTCGGAGCCGGTCTCACGATAAGTGCAACAAGACTGTCAAGAATAATTACCATGCTGCCAACCATGTGCAAGAAGCAGAAAATGCGGGAGAAAGAGGTACTACTTCTTGATTGACCTTACATCTCTGAAAGATTATTACTGTACGTACTTTTTATGGTTAATTTCACTCTTGGTTTATGCTTAATATTATCAGCACAAACTCAAGCCCAGGAGCAAGAAGGCGCGGAGAAGGCTGTGAACCGGTCGTGATCTTCTACAAAGCTTGTGGTCCTTTCTAATGTCTCGAGCAAAAGGAGGACAACTTTGTTGCTTGCACCGAGTCAGTCCTCTGGTTAGAACTGAAACGGAATACCTGTTGTTGTTGATATTCTTGTAGTAATGTTTGCATTGTTGATTTATATTAGGTTGTTGACTTTGTTTATAAGAATGTTTTGTCATTTATATGATTTGATTATTGATTATGGTTTATAATATGTGAATTATTATGTGAATTGTGTTTTGTGATGGAGAGCCATAGTGGAGAACCTAAGACTAGCATATCTCCCTTTCCACTATGTGTCGGGACGATCTTATGTAGAAATTGAGTAATTTTATATGCTCCCAGCCGAGCTGCCTCTTACAACAGTCTTTGGTCTCTGAAAATTACTCATACCTAGGCATTTTCATACATATCCTAGTCTATATTTGAGTTTGGGCATCACCCTTCTCCAGCATTGTGGATTAAAGTTGGTGGTGGCCCATAATCATGTTCTTGACCAGGTACTCAGAACAAGTATCTTTGTGATATAAAATCGATTAATTATGAGCTTTTAAACTGATTAATACAAGCTACAAAACTGATGAATCTCACCTTTAAAACTGAAGTTGGACTTTAAGATTGATGTAGTTGTTTACATGCACTCATCATTTTACAGTTTATGTTCATTCCTAACAATTGCACCTTTCTGTAGGCAACCCTGTAATACCATCTTGTACCTTTCTTTTCAATCTCACGTATTATACAGCAAATTTCAGTTTTGTTTTAGTTCAGTTCTTGTAGCATACTGAGAGTTATTTTTCTGGCTGAATCATGGCAGTTCATTGTTTAATACTGTTTGTCATAGCTATGGTTGATTTGATTTATTGTCTTTAGCATTGAATTCGACTTATTCCCAGTTATGGCTATGGTTAATTTGGTTTATTGTCGTGACTTCCTCTATGTTGGAGTCCGCTTGTGTGTCTTCAGTCTGCTTGGACTGATCTGAATTCTTTCAGCTTTGCTTCTCCCAGTGTGCATGTGTATGCAGTAAGATCCGGTGTGTTTCTTCTTCATTCAGCTTCTATCAGTTTGTGAGTTGTAGTTTGCGTGTCTCTATCTGTGTCCTTTATATTTTGTATGCCCTCATATATTTGATCCTCAGCGCCTGACCAAAAACTCAGTCTTAGACAGCGATTGAGCCTTTTAAATTAAAACGACTGTCATACAAATTGGTGTTGTGCTGTGTTTTTTAGTGAGATTTGGTGTACTATTTTTGTACAACGATGTTACTGTGAATATTACTTTAGGTTCTAGTTTATGTGTTTCATTCAATGATGTGAGTGTCACATTTTTGTTAAGATGCGAGCAGATCTAGGTGCCGAAAAGACCTTTACAGGCCTTACAGGACCTGCAGTAGACACGAATAGGCTTGCTTGAGTTTTTTTGGACCCTGATTTATCTTTTGTTCAGTTTATGATGGTAGTTTATGTTCTGTTTTCTTCTAAACTGATTTTTTAGAGTGTTTGTAGTTAGAAATTGCCTTTAGTGATGGAGAATGAACCTTTGATGTTTTTTTTTTGTGATAGAAAAATAAATTTATAAAACAAATGTCAAATGAGCTTCAAAGGACAAGATGTCGTCTAAGCTCAGTGGAGTTACAAAGAGCACCAATTGCGCTGTACAATGGAAAGTGGATATTCCCTAAAAGCCCCTCCCGACTTTGTCCACAATGAACCTTTGATGATTATGGATACTTCTTCCAAAAGGAATTGAACCAGGACAATATTTGGGCTTATGCTAGTTTATGAGTTGTGTTTCTGATTCTGCATTTTTAGGAAACTTCTTTTCTATTTTAGCATGTGTGTTTTCTATTTTGTGGAACTAACCTTTTTATATGCACAATTATTTGACAGGAAACGGGTGAAGAGTTGTGCTGGGAAGGGTGCAGAGAGAAGGAGAAGGAAAGATTGAAGGAGAGGGAAGTTGCAGAGGAAGATTCGGAGAGAGATAAGGAATGGGAGAAAAGCAAGGAGGAGAAGGAAAGATTGAAGGACGGGGAAGTTGCAGAGGAAGATTCGGAGAGAGATAAGGAAAGGGAGAAAAGGAAGAAGGAGAAGGAAAGATGAAGGACAGGGAAGTTGCAGAGGAAGATTCGGAGAGAGACAAGGAAAAGGAGAAAAGGAAGAAGGGGAAGAAAGAGAGAGAGGGATAAGGTGGGAGAGGGAGAGTAGGCCAAGGCTGTGAGGAAGGGAAAACTGGTTGGTGATAAGGAGGAGAGTGATACTAAGGTGAGGGGAAGGAAGGAGGAGGAGAAGAAAAAAGTTGAGACGAGGGAAAAAAACATTGTAATTCAATGATATCGTGACAGAACAAGGTCCTTTGGTAAATATTGGAGAGAATCCAGAGCCTCACACTTCTCCAATACTCACAACCAGAATGACTCCACATGCTTTAAAAGGTTTTCGATGGTGGTATTTCTGACGCTCAAAATAAGTATTGAAGATATTGGCTTTGGCGGAGTTGAAAACCGATGCTCTCAATAATGATCTTAAGCATCAAATTGGGACTCTTGCTTTTGGCCATTGTAAGAGTCCTTTAGGGCTGTTAGATAGTTGATTAGTGATTGAGGGGGAAGAGTAGGTAGAATGAGAAGAAAAATACCAATCAGAAGCACTCTTTTAGAGATGCACTATATCAGCAATCGCTAATTGGTGCTATATCGGCTTCGCTAATTATACAATCATACAACTGGTATGGACAATCCTTTTGGCTGCAATTTTTCCTTCTAAGCTCTTGTAAAACTGAAAACTTTCTCTGTTTTTCAGCATTGTGGCTTTTGTTTGCTTCAGAGTAATCCAGGATAAGTTTTCATTACAACTTATAACACATTCATACCGAAGGTTTATTGTCAGCATTTTGCTAACCTCTAACCTCAACATTGTTGTTGTTTGAAAGTGTTTCTTTTTCCTTCTTTCTGGCCTGCAGCATACTCCATCTTAGACTCCTAGTCATTGAATACCTAGATGCGTGCGTGTGATCCTCCTCTGGACATGTCCATGTTTTTAGACTATTATGACTTCAAAAGACCAATCAACTTTGTGGGGTAGTTTCTATCTTCAATACCTGATGCTAAGCCGATTAGTATGTGCACAGCAATTCTGAAAAGCCTTTATTTGGCTAAATTTGTTTTTCTGGAACCCATGGCAAATAATTACAATCTGATCTGCAATCTGACAACATGATACGGAAGGGGGTAAGTGGGATGAGATTGAAATGTTTTCCATGTGTTCTTCTTTTTCAAATAAGTTGTCAGGTCTATTCCAAAAAAAAATCCGAAGTTATTTTACTTGCACTTACAGAACACCAAATATGGCTCTTAGTGGTATAGTACAATTTAATAGCATAAAGAATCTTATAGTTTGACTCATGTAGGAGTGGTATATCTGTATGATTGATTGATGATAGGTTAAAAGAGGCTTGGACCTATGTAGTTGCAATCAAGTTGAATTTTGTTCAGAAATTTGCGGTGAAGCAAGGACATAATAAAGTTCTAGTAAAATGAGACTGCATCTGTAATCATGTTTTGGTTCTTCTGATATTGATGATGCAATGTTATTGTAATTATTTATACCGACCCAAACATGTCTTCTCCAGCAGTTTTGGAAAAAACTTGTCTTACATCTCAAAGGTCATGAACATGTTCTTACTAACATTTGGGGAAAAAACAGAGAGAAGAATAAACTTCATCTTGTAAATTGGCGTTCTGTATGTGCTCCAAAGATATCGGCGGGTTAGGGGTACGAAGTCTTGTGGATCAGTCAACAGTGACTAGTGTGCGGCTGAGCTGGAAATGGATGGACAACCTTGAGAGTTTAGCAGCTAGAGTTTCAAGGGAGAAGTACATTGATAGTGTGCGAGGTAAGATCACCTTCAAGAACGGGTCACATGTTTGGAAAGGTCTCAAGTCAGGCTGGATCTGCTTCACCGAAGTGTAAGATGGATAATTGGCAAGGATCCAATATCTCGCTGCGGTGAGATAATTGGATTGGGGTGGGCACTCTGAGGAGTTTGATCGAGGGACCTTTGTGTAGAAATGAAGAAAATATGAAAGTCCGCAATGTTTTACAGGATGGCGGAGGGAGATATTTGTCCTACCTGATAATATTATTAAAGCATATACAAAGTTTGCAAGTGTTTATGTCTGGTGGGTATGATTTTACGGTATGTGATTATGCTAAAAATGGGGTGTTTGACTCCAAAAGAGTGTACTGGGATGTCATTAAGGATGACATGCAATCCATTTAATTTTAATTTGATCTGGATCTGATATTCCCCCAAAAAACCAAACCTTTTTGTGGCCAGTGGCACTTGATTGCCTAGCCCATAAGAGTAGTCTTCAAAAACGGAACTTTTCGCAATCAGATTCTTTCGATCTCTGTCCTGGTTGTAGTGAGCATGTACAGCACATGTTCATTGAGTGGCCTGAAGCTAAGGATGTTTGGGGGATGGTGTCGACAGTGCTGCTTGGGGTATGAAATTTTATTTCTGTGTTGGACTGGTTGGCACACAATTTAGCGTTCAGGAAAAAACGAACATTTCATTTGCCTTGGAATGTGGTTTTTGCCTTTATAGTGTGTGGTATATTTGGAAGCGGAGGAACATGAGGGTGATTGAACGAAAACAAATACTCCGTACCTGCAATAGTGTGTGTGTGCAACAAGTTAAAGCTGCTTCATATGAGTTCTATGCAGCCAGTTTTGAGAGCTTTACGGAGAATGGAAACGCAGCATGTTGGTTGGGTTGCTCCGCCAAGGAGTTGGATGAAGCTTGATACTGATGCTTCATGTTTGGGAAATGAGAGATTGCTGGGAGGGGCTGTAGTTTTCAGAGATGAGAATGGTAATTGGGTACTTGTAGCATCTGTGATGTGGGGAAATACTTCATGCTGAATTGTGAGTCGTCAAGCAAGGTCTCCAAATAGCGATACAGAGATGATGGAATCGCTTACTTGTCACTTGAGATTCTCAAGTTGCAGTGAGCTTATTGAAAATAAGAGCGTACGGCGTACGTATATTATCATAATGTAATCTCCCAAATGCCAATGCCATGGCCTATTAAAGATGTTTGCAGAAGTAAAGGTGATGTATAATCTACGGGAGGGGCAACGCTGAAGTGGATCATTTGGCGAAGGAGGTAGCCGTCAAAATGTTAAGAATGCAGTTGTTAGGCATGATCCCCCTCCTTCGTGTGTATCTCTTATGGGTTATGATGCTAGAGGAGTTCTATATCATCGCGAATGTAGGCATGGTTAACGAGAACATTGCTTTCTGATAATAAAAAAAAAAAACATTTTTTCCCTGACTCGTAATCTTTTAAACTATGGAACCTAACTACTGATCTTGGTTGGTTGTGAATTAGACGTTTTCATCATTTTGTTGAAACAGTGCATGATCTGCTGACTTGTGTATATCCCTGGACTTGGGTCGGCTTGTTCAAATGTATGTCATTTCATGATTTCTTGGTTTGAGGATTAACGAAGTACGTACGGACCATACGATAAAACAAGTCAACAACAAGTATAGACTGTTCTACCAAAAAAATAAAAAATAAACAACTACAGGACTGACAAATTCGGCTCTGTTTTGTTCTACTTATATGTTACAGTTTTTTCCAATTAAGTTCAGTTTAATACAGTTTGTTCTAGTTAAAGTTCATTTTTTTCCAATTCACTTCGGTTTTTTTCAATTTATTTGTTTAGTTATATTTACACTATAACTCATTACAATTCAGTTAAGTTCAATTTCCCATTTAAGTTCAATTTTTTCAGTTAAGTTCAGTACAGTTAAACTGAATAAAACAGAGCCTTAATTCATGTAGTACTAGACCCGGCAGAAATTACCCGACCCGAAAAACCGACCCGAAAATACTGGGTCACGAACACGAAAAACTCGACCGAAACCCGAAACTGATTGAATCCGAGAAACCCGGTAAAATCTGGGTTAAACCCAAAACCGACCGAAACGACCCGTTTGTCAAATAAAATCGTTATAGATGTACATTTTACAATTCCAATTTTTTAAAATATGATAAATTAATAATATTTTTCAAAAAAAAAATTAAAATATGTTTAAATATCAATAAAATATTGATAATAAATATATATTTTTATCGAACAAAACAAAATGCGCAAACCCGAAACCCGACCTGACCCGAAAAGTACAAATCGAAAATGACCGAACCTGAAAAAACCGAACCCAAAACGACCAACCGACCCGATTATCAAGTCTATGTAGTACAAACTTTCAATTGCACTCCCCTATTAAAAAAAATAAATTGAATACCAATGTGGGGTTGGTTGAAATGGTAAGCAACTTCATACCGCTTAAGCGAGGTCTCGAGTTCGAGCCTCAGCGCGTATGTATAAACCTTCGTTGGGAAAGTAACATCAAGTCTGACCGATCGAGTAACCTCCCAGTCCTCCCAGCGACAATTCCATCCCATCAAAACCCAATAACCCATTCATCTCATCTCATCTTGCATTATTCAACTTCTAATCTCTCTCTCCCTCTCCGCATCAGATAATTCACCATAAGATAAAACAAATACAAACTCTGTATTCCCAGCTCACAAATTGATCATGTTGTACCCAAGTTTCAACTTTCAATTGCACTCTCGCTAGCAGCGGTCAGGCCTAGCCTCAAATTCAATTCTTTGAAAATCTCCCCTCCCCTGCGGTACACCATATAAAATCTCTCCGCATAAATAATTCACCTCAATGAAAAATAAAACTATTCCATTCATATTACTCTTTCTTTCTTTCTTTTCTAAAATGGATCGGCAACCACTAATCATCGTCCTCCACAACATCATCAGCGGCTCGGCCCACCTGGCGGAGCAGCCAGCCCAACAGGGTTCGTTGTTGTTGGATAGAATTGTCAAGCAAAACATCCCATTTGCATCAGGATATACGATGCAATCTAATGTAATTAATATTTTGTTCAAAATTTACAATGCTTTATTTGTTATTATGATTGTCTCCCTGTGAGTGTGGATATAGGTTTCTTTTCAGAGTGGCTTTGGTGTCCCATAACCGTGTCCCATCTTGTATCCCACTCAATCTCAACTGCACATAATTTGTTAATGCAATTTCTTTTAAATGGCTTAACAAATCACGAACGGCCCGGATTGAAGTGGCACACAAGATGGGACACGGTTATGGGACACCAAAGCCCCACTGGTTTCTTTTTAGTACAGTATATGTTTTATTTATAGGTCTCCAATTTATTGTTACAGGACTAGACTGAAAGACAAAGTGGTGGCATTCAGTAGTTTTAATACACTCTTATTTATGGTGAATTTCAGGTTCGAGCAAAGCAAGAAGAAGATCTTGCACAGGACCAAGACAACGCAGAGAAGAAAAGGAACAAGGAAAACATGTACCCAGAAAGGAAACGAGCGGCGGCCGCTGCTGGTGTTGTTGCCGGGCAGTAAGGTATAACTCTCTCTCTTTCCCGTCCTCCAAATGCTCGAAAAGGTGATTGATTTTTTCCTATCCGATCTGTGGTCTTCATAATTAATTAATTAGAGGTTTGAAAATTTGATGTAGGGGTTTTGTATTAGTGCTCTTTCAGAAACAGAAATTAGGTCCTTCTCTAATAGCTTCCATTCGAATGTTCATTTATCTTGGTGCTCATTGATAATGTTAATATCCGGTTAGGTTATATTGGTGTTAGACTACTCAGCTATATATATATGGTATAGTTACTCCGATGGTGCGCAATCTTGACAGTAGTAATAATTGTTAATTGATATAAGCTTCACCTCTAGGGTAGTAACTGAACAGATGTGCCCTCTAAGATAAGGGGATAAAGGCGAGCTTACCCTTTTGAATTTTATCACAAAACACAAATCACATAAGTAATGAATTGTGTTTTGTGATGAAGAGCCATAGTAGAACCCAAGACTAGCATATCTCCCTTTCCATTATTTGTGGGGACGATCTTCTGTAGAACTTGAGTAATTTTGTATGCTCCCAGCCGAGCTGCCTCTTACAACAGTCTTTGGTCTCTGAAAATTACTCATACCAAGACATTTTCTATATCTTAGTCTATATTTGAGTTTGGGCATCTAACTTTGCTGTAGATGCTGTGAAGGAGCTTAATTGGACTCAAGCGTGGCTACCCACAATGTCGTCGAGAGGGGTTTGAACCTCGAGGATTTCAAGGGCAATGTTCATCGTATTCAAAATACTCACAATTCTGCTGGCCCTTTCTCCGTCGGGGAGAAGAGGATCATTGAAGCTTGGTATGAGGCACGTGGTGGAGCTAGGAGGGGTATTGAGACATTTCACACGTATGGAGCTGTTGTTGCACCTGATGATGGAGTTGCACCTGATGATGGAGTTGGACCTGATGTTGGAGCCAGAAAGTGACTCATTTTGTATTTGACTATCTGTGACTATTTCTATTTGTCTAGATTCTTATCTTAACAACTATCCGTGACTATCTATTTGTCTAGATTCTTATCTCTCCGCCGCCTTCAATCCTCTCCTTCAACCTCTTTATTCTAACGTAACCTCCTCAACCACCCACCCACCCACCCTTCTCTCTCCACATCATCAAATATCCCACCCTTCATTGTTCGTTCTTTTTTTTCTAATGGATCGGCAACCGACCACTAATCATCAGCGGCCCAGCCCACCACGGTTCCGTTCCTTGTTGTTGGATAGAATTATCAAGCAAAACATACCTCTCACACTAACATATACGAGGAAGCTCGAGGAGAAGTAGAGGCAACTCCGTAGGTACAAAACAATTACTTACAACTCTAGTATACTAGATACATGTATTGTTTTTTTTTTAATATTTGGAATAAAAAAACGCGCAGTGGAAAAAGGTATATTTTCTTAAATTGGATCATGATCATATTAACTAATATCATATTATAAATAACAGGCTGCACTGAAAGATCATTCTTTGCTAGATCATTCTTTGCTGCACTGAAAGATCATTGTTTGCTGACTGACAGAAGCAGAATCAGCATGACAAATGGTAGATCTTCTTTTCTTTATATTAGACTAGACTAGACATCTCTTTAAAAAAAATTTTAAGTAGTTTTAATTAATAAACTCTGAT
This sequence comes from Pharnaceum exiguum, assembly GCA_900322385.1. NCBI lineage: Eukaryota > Viridiplantae > Streptophyta > Magnoliopsida > Caryophyllales > Molluginaceae > Pharnaceum > Pharnaceum exiguum. The sequence continues at coordinate 4,190 of ONZK01004852.1, read as the reverse complement.
TTATTGTGAATTGCAGGTGCTAGCCAAGCAGGAGGAAGAAGCTGCCCAACTCTAGGGCCAACTCAAGTAAAAGGCTAGGAACAAGATGGGGGTGCACCAACAGTAGAGGCGCAAGGCTGCCGCTTTTGTGGTACCGAAGTCCCAAACACTCATCCCGAAGCAATGGTTGTTCACATCGCCAAGCATACCAAGGCCTACAATCAGGGTATCAAGGAGGAACTTAAGTCGGTAAATTTTTAGGTAAAAAATGTCTTCAGTATTGTTTTTCTTCGCATGTGAATGCTAGAAAATAATGTAATTGAGCTGTCATCAATTCATTTTTGTTGCTTCTTGGCTAATGTAATTCATTTCAGTTGCCTATGATGTTCTATGCTTTCAATTATCATATCTTAGACCCTAGAAGAAAGGTTCTCATATGCTTGGTCAATGTTGGGGCCTCTACAATGAGTTCAATGACCCTAGAGGGCCGGACCTCAGTCAAGACTGAACCATTGAGCATTTTGAATTAAAGCAACTGTCAGACAAAGCTACTGTGTAGGCTTTTGATTGAGATGTCGTTTATGGTTTGTACCATGAAAGAACAAAGAGACGGAGGAGTTGATTTTCAAAGAAATTTTGTTTTTTTGTCGTTTCAACTTTATTGGATGGTCAGTGAAATAACTTGTGCAATCATAAGATTTTGAAGTCCCTGTTTGATGTGGCTGACATGAAAACTACAATTGGTGTGAGTTTACCTTGGAAAGTTTGTTGTATTGGACTAAGGATTGGAAAAAATCTCCTTCTTCGCTTTTCAAGGATTCTATATTCTTCTTGATTCCCTAGTTTATTTGCATATTTTGTATGATACAAAATGGTGAATTATTGAATGGTGAACTTTTGACTTTTAAGAGATCGATTTTAGTGAGTCATTTTGTCAGGTTACATCTACTTTGGGTTTGACATGTTTCTGTGTAGCCATCTATGTGTAGGTACTTTTTTTTTTTCATGGTAATCTCGTGTGACAATCAACAGTCGCTGTTTCATGGTTTGTGTAGGTACTTCTTTTTTTCAGTGCATTGATTTAATCGACATTTGTTGATCTAAACTGCAAATGGTGCTTCACTTAACTTTATGTGTGTGTATAATTGTTCAATTCACATTCTGTTTGTTTATTTAGTTGGACGTATCTTTGGTTTGTTTTACCTGTTTGGTTTATGATTATATGTAGACTAATTGTTGGACTTTTTGTTATCTCTTTTGCTCATTTGCTCGTGCTATCTCTGAATAATAGTCCTCGCTGTGGATTAAAGTTGGTGGTGGCCCATAATCATATTCTTGACTAGGTACTCAGAACAAGTATCTTTGTGATATAAAATTTTGTTAATTTTGAGCATTTAAACTGATTCATACAAGCTAGAAAACTGATGATTCTCACCTTTAAAACTGAAGTTGGACTTTAAGATTGATGTAGTTGTTTACATGCACTCATCATTTTACAGTTTTGGTTCATTTCTAACAATTGCAACTTTCTGTAGGCAATCCCCCCTATATTTCCATGTACCATCTTGTACCTTTCTTTTCATTCTCACGTATTATAGAGCAAATTTCAGTTTTGTTTTGGTTCAGTTCGTGTAGCATACTGAGAGTTATTTTCCTGACTGAATCATGGCAGTTTCATTGTTTAATACCGTTTGTCATAGCTGTGGTTGATTTGATTTATTGTCTTTAGCATTGAATTTGACTTAATCCCAGTTATGGCTATGGTTAATTTGGTTTATTGTCGTGTGTTCCTCTATTTTAGAGTCCCCTCGTGTGGCTTGGACTGATCTGAATTCTTTCAGCTTTGCTTCTCCCAGTGTGCATGTGTATGCGTCAAGTCAGATCCGATGTGTTTCTTCTTCATTCAGCTTCGTTTATTTGTGAGTTGTAGTTTGCGTGTCTCTATCTGTGTCCTCTACATTTTGTGTGCCCTCATATATTTGATCCTCAGCCCCTGGCAAAACCCAGTCTTAGTCGGCGATTGAAAATTTTAAATTAAAGCGACTGTCATACAAATTGGTGCCGTGTTGTGTTTTTCAATATAAGGGTTTTGATTGAGTATTGGTGTACAATTTTTTTGCAATGATGTTACTGTGAATTAATCTATTCAGGTTCTAGTTTATATGTTTCGTTCAATGATGTGAGTGTGACATTTTTTTATAGATGTGAGCATATCTAGGCTCTGACAGGACCTTTACGGGCCTTACAGGACCTGCGGTAGACACGAAATGGCTTGCTTGAGTTATTTTGGACCCTGATTTATCTTTTGCTCAGTTTCTGATTATAGTTTATGTTCTGTTTTCTTTTAAACTGATTTTTAAAAATGTTAAACTGCCTTCATTGATAGAGAATGAAGCTTTGATGATGATGGATACTTCTTCCAAAAGGAAGTGAATCAGGACAAGATTGGGGCTAATGCTAATTTATGAGTTGTGTTTCTGTTTCTGTATTTTGAGGAAACTACTTTTCTATTTTAGCATGTGTGTTTTCTATTATGTGGAACTAACCTTTGTATATGTACAATTATTTGACAGGAAACAGGTGAAGACTTGTGCCTGGAAGGGTACAAACAATGTCATTCAAGAGATTCCCTCGGATGAAGACATGGTTGATATCGTTGCAGAGCAAGGTCTGTTGGTAAATATCAAAGAATCCAGAGCCTCACACATCTTCAAAACTCACAACCAGAATGACCCCACATGCTTTGAAGGCTTTTATCAATGGTGGTATTTCTGACGCTCAAAATAAGTATTGAAGAAATTGGCTTTGGCGGCCTGGAGTTGAAAACCGATGCTCTCCATAATGATCTTGGGTATTGGCTTCTTCAAAATTTGTGTCAACTCGTCATTGTATGCAATATCATTTTATGCTTTGGAATTCTGGATGTTCTAGTGTCAAAATTTCGAATCTTGTGGTATCGGTGAAATTTACCTAGCTAGCTAACTGTCTATTCTGTTATTCGGTTGATACTTGAGGAGAGTTACTATGTAATCAAATAGTTGACTTATATATGATATCTTTTAATTTTATGTGTGATGCACTGTAGGATGTTACCTCTTTTGGTAGGAGGGAGCGACATCTGGGGACCTGTCACCTGTGGATCAGTAAATAGATTCGAAACATAGAAAATGTCGTCAATCCAGTTGTCAAAGAAATTCAAGCTATCCATATCGAAAACATCAACACAGTTCTTCTGCCTCAGTTCTGCTTTCTAGCCATCCATATAGAGCGTAGCCGGGAGCGGGACGGTTGAAATTCAAGCAAATTAAGCAATATAATGAAGGCAAAATTGCTGGGAATAATCCCTACTTGGAGCGATTTTCCCCTAATAATCCCTACTTGGGAAATAGCTGGGAATAATCCCTACTTGACAACTTATGTCCGACAGTGGTCCTCCATTGACGGCGTTAAAAAAAAATACAAACCA
>ONZK01004850.1:5085-16385 GCA_900322385.1 Pharnaceum exiguum | reverse complement strand
GGGGGGGGGAGGGGGATCTGTGGATAACTATACCTCAAGACTGTGTCTTAGAGAGTCTTGAGATTCAATCTTTCTGTCGGGAAAATGTAAGATTGTATTAATCAATAACTTAGGGTCAATAGGTAGATTGTCCCTGAACTGACTTCGCCTGCGATCTTCATCATCCTCTTCCATACTTTTATCAAACAAAGCATGCTCTGCTGCACGTTCGCTTATAACTCGAAGAGCAGCCGTTCCCCACAGATAGTCCAGGTCAGCAGCTATTTTGTCATTTGATTCCCTGGCAGACTCAATTTCAGAAAGAAGTTCATGTATCTCCAAATCAACTTCACTGAATGTGGCACCATAAGCAGGAAGAAGCAGAAACACCAACTCCCTTGCATTTACATCAGACTCGTCTTCAGCAATTGAATCCTTCTGAGCTTTTAAATGAAATAGTAATCTGAGCAACTTGATGAGTTCCAATAGCCCCTTGTGTCTTTCACTACTTTCCAAAACGTACTTTTTACTAGTACTAGGAACAAATGAAGACCTCAAGAAACTAGATATGGGCTTCACAACCATCCCTAACACAGCTGAATCCGATGAGTCAATAACAGTATCAATAGTCGGAGCTAGCTGAGAGTGCCCCAGAAGCAGCTGAAGGACTACATCAATAGGTAACTTCCCGCCTGACAAAGATGTTATAACATGTCGAAGAGCTTCTAAGGTAGTTGGATCACCAAACCTATGGAGAAGACAAACCTTTGCCATCTTTTCCAAAAAGGAAAGGGAACCCATCTGTGCTAAATAACAGTGCATATTTGATGCCAATCTACGAATGCATCGCAGCATAAACACTTCTAGAGATCTAAACAGTAAGAAGATGCCATTCTTTTGTTTAGACAATTCTGAACTATAAGAAAATTTCCGGACAATCCGTTGCCAAATAGCAACCATCATATCAAAAATCTTCAGTCTCACAGCGTCTTCTTCATGGTGCCCTGGAACAAGTCCATTTGCTTCATCTACTGCTTCATGTTGTGAACCATTTCCAGTACTCTGAGGAAAATACAGTAGCAGAATAAGAGAGATTTTAGCAACAACTGTGTTAACTAAGTTCAACAGCTGTCCAACGGAACAGGACTCCAGTATGTCAACATCAAAGTCCAAGAAATCATCCACTGATTCAGAATATATTTTAGAAAATAACTTCAACCGCTCGCTCTTCACAGTCCCTGTTCTACAAAAGTACAACTGCAACATCTTAACTGCTTGCGAAAGGAGACTGTTATCCAATAAATCAAGCCACTTGTCAACTGAACAAGGTAATTTGTTATCATATTCCAAATGAAAAGCAGTTTTAGATACGAAGTGTTTCCAATTACAGAAACCGTCTACAAGAATATTTGAATAGAAAGATAGCACATCTTCGACATTCCATGAGGACTGCTGTATTAGGTCAGCACTGAAAGAATTTATACATGAGATTGCAACTGGCATCAGGATCAAGTAGCTCTCCTCTGCAAGAGTCAAATCATCAGAGGAAGCTGCTAACTTTTCCCTCTGACTACGGCCTAAAGTATCTGCAAACTGCTGCCCAAAATCTGACATGTGCAATGGACTGATATCGACCATAAGAGACAATAATTTTGCCTTGGTAATATCAATACGAGCCATGCAATGTGAGACCAATTTGATAGCAGTGCTTGTCACCAGTGTCAAAATTTTCATACCTATCCGAAGAAACTCATGGCTACTAGTTAGGCTACAAGCTGCCCTAAGAGCTTTAAGCAAGCATATCTCTGCGACTTCCATTTTGAAACTAGCAACAAATTCAAACACCCTCAAATATACACTCTCATACAATGCTACATCAACAATTCTGTCTTCAATAACCCAGAAGATGTCGAGCTGTCGCGATTTTTCATTTGGAGTTTCAAGATATTCAAACAGCTGGTCAAAAGCTCCAGAAGCAACAGAAAGGGCCAAAGTAACAGGAGAGACACTAGTATCTTCTGAAAGCGTGGAAACAGAAACTTCTACACTCGCAAATATCCAATCTGAAAGTTCAAGCAGTTCATTGGGTGAAATCAAGCGCTTTAAAGAAAGAATAGCACCCAAGACTGGGAAAACAGCTTTATCTTTGGATTTGCACCACATCTTGAATCTTTCTTTGAAAGTCATAAGTATCCATTGGACGAAACCCCTGCAAACCTTGACAAGAGTTTCTTTGCACTGAGCAGAAAGAGAAGCTCCTACACTGTGCAGAGCTACCAAGTTGTCCAACGTTGCTATCAATATATTTATCGCATAAAGCTCCGATTTACACATTCGTTGTCCATTATGATGCAGAAACTCCTGCGAACCGCTTTTGAATAATTCTAAACCGAGTTCATAGTCCTGATTGTAAGGAGGTGAAAATGCTGTGGTAAATGAAGGGTGCTGAAAGACTGTCCGGCCTACCTCTTTAATAAAACATGAGAGAAACGGTAATTCAGCTATTGAAGATCCAGAATTGACATTTAACGTTTCTGTTTGAGCGATAATGTGCTTCATCAGTACGTAACAAACTTCCAAGAGACTTTCATGCTGCGGTGATGGTTTCCTTTTGTAAGACAGAAGTACCTGATTAAAACAAAAGAGAACCAACCGTAGTGTAGATATAACTTGCTCAGAAGTTAACTGAGATAGCTTAACTACAAGCAGCTCCTTGATTTCTGAGAGATAAGCCTGGTCGCAAAAGATAATTGCAGGAAACAAACTATAGAATGGAGCCTCTTTCAAGAACAAACCAAAATCACCAGAAGCATTTTCTATGGAATCCAAATTTGAAAATTTTTCCTTAGATGAAATCTGATCTCCAACATATTGCCTTGACTGAGCAGACAAAAGTAAACTAGCACCAAGTCCAGAAGAGAACATGACAGGCCATAACTTAGAGACACACTTCACTAGACTTTGATCGTGATATAAGTAGTTCATCAAAAGCTGATGAAACCCAGGAAGTTCTCCTGAAACTGACAGAAGTGATGGTAAGTTGTCCAATACATCACCGGTGGCTGTGCATATTGTTGTGAAGTACAATGCTTTAGATACCCCAGACAATTCAGCCCCACTTGCGCTCATGACACTTCTCGCCTCAGAAATTGCAGTCAGAAAAGAACTATTTGATTTCAAAGCAACTCTATCAGCAAAAACCATATCAATCGTTTGCTGATGAATAATGCTTCTTGAGAAAATAATCAAATGGGCCAATGGTCTCCACTCACACGAGTAATTTTCAGCATCCCCAAACGCAGAGACAGAATCCTCAAATTGCTGTGACAGGATAACATTAATAACAGCGGCTAATGATTGAGGTTCAACCTGTCAAGACAAAGGTATCACGTCAATAAATAAGCAAACCCTTGCCATGAATAGGTACGGTACCGACATAGTTACCTGAGTCTGCAAGATATGCTTTAATGTGTTACAGACATATAAGGATATCAATGATTTCTCAGGTAACTTAAAAATGCCTGACTCAGCTCTCAGTAACCTCAGACATTTCTCCAGCACACATATGACAAGAGGGCTGAATTCAACATTCCACCCTGAAAATGGAGAAAAGAACAGTGAGTTTTAGCAAAATTCTTGTCACAATCCATCCACAATTACAAAAACAAGTACTAATCCACCACACCTAACCATCCAGTCCAACTGACCAGAAAAAGACACACTCACACGCCACACACTTCCCACAGAAAATGAAGGCATGACAGAAGTTACATGTAAACAAAGGTATTACTCAAAATGTCAAGGCTACATTAAGATGACGTGAGCATGACTTCGCTAGACAACTACAATGTGTTACCAAAGGTTCACTGTGATATCTATAATTTGTTCAATAGAAAATCAATCTAAGAAGTGCCTAAACATCACAACAAATGCGCATACTGAGGATTGACATGCTTGAAGAACTTAAACAAACAAATCACCATTGAAAGGATGTTGAGCTCTCTTTTTCGCAGGAGCACAATGTCATCCCCATCAAGATAACAAAGTAATGGCACCCATGCCCACAGCATCAACATTCTAATCTAGTTGACATACATATATGCCTATATAAGCGTTCCCTCAACTCTCATACTTATGTTGCCAGCTTGCCATCCAGGCATCCAGTAAAAAAACAGCATAATCAGATAATCAAGATAGCATATCAAATCAGATTATACTTTGAGAATGTGACAAAAATACAATGATAATACATACCTTTAGCAACTTCAAGAGCAGAAATGTGGCACTTCAAAAGAGACCAGTATTTCACCAAGCTATTTCCCACCGTAGATACTGCATCGCAAAGGAATGAAACGACAGGTGAAGCCAAGCCCTGGAAGAATTCTCTCCCCTGAAACATACCACTATTATCATGACTAACATATCCAGGTATAAACAAAAACCATGCCCCCACTTCCCAGAAATTGTGATCAAAGGCACCACTACTCCTCATAGACGCCTTTGCCAAAACATACGCTTGCTCTTTTATGTTTCCACTTGATGACTGTATCCATAAATTAAGGAAAGACTGCAAATGCTTGTAGATCGAAGGTTGAATCATCGAATGCAGCTCTTGTGAACAGCCAAGGTGTTCTATCAGCAAGGTAAGGAAGGACTGCAGCAGAATACTAGGCAACCGCAGGGGATCACTAGGAAATATTTTAAGGAAATCATATGATACTCCCAGCACAGCACGAAAGGTACCCTACTCAAAATGTACATAATGAAGATCAGTCTACAGAAGTCACAAATACATAATTCAGTAATTTAAAAAGAAATCCTAAATGTGTAAGAATTCAAATGGCAAGATAGCATCTGCATAATCCACCAATAAAATTTTATACACCAAAAAAAAAGAGGTGCCGAGAGAGAGAGATAGATAGATAGAACATAAAGATTTGTTGCCACAGTCATCTTCATTTCTCCCATCAACAACAACATAGCCTTAATCCCAAAACCGAAAGGGGTCGGCTGACAATACACACGCACAAGCATTAGATGCCTAAAGATATCTACAAAAAGTAGCCTCCATATCACACTTCCAGGATAAATAAAAAAAAAGATTGGAAACAAAAATTAGCAAAATTAAAAACACAAACAAAGGCTGGGACAGGCAATACAGCACCTGCTTGAAGGGGGGATTTTGATAGAATAAAATAAAAAAGTGAAGGACACAAACAGATTGCAAAATAAATATTACACCATACATGCATGTGCTAAAGCTGTCAAGACAGGGGCAGTAGGAACATATATTTTTTCTTTCTTTACATTTTTGTTTCTTTACCTTCTTTTTTTGTTTGGGGGGCAGGGGGCGGGGGTGAGGATTACAACCCGGTCACCTTTGGAATGGGCTCTTTGGATTTTTTGGTGAGTTGTGGGTTTTTCCATCTTCCACAATAGAGTTCTTGCAAATAAGTTAATTAGGGTTTGGGAGGCATAAGGAGAAAAAGTTGTTATGGCGGAATGCGGTGATAGCAGATTTTTGGTGCCTTTGGCTTCAACCGAAATGCAAGGATTTTTCCTCATATAAGGCATCTTCTACTTTTGGGCGCTCACTACTTCTCCGGACATACTTTGGGACTGAGTTACTTTTCTTGGTTCCCTATGGGCAAAATCTGTTGGGGCTTTTGTGGACAAACCTTTGAGTATATGGCAAAGAAATTGGTCTATTTTGTAACCATTCTCTTTGAGGACAGCTTGTCCTCTTAATTAATAAAAAGAATACATGCTTGCTATATCTCATTAAATTAAAACAAGCATTAATCCTCCATATAGTAAATGCCTAAACTATAATCATTCAAACTCACATGATATCAAAGAGAATGAATTTTGTTTCTTTTTTTCTAAAATCTTGAGAACGGACAGATTTGAAAGAAAAAACCGTAAAAACAAGAAAGGTGCTTGGAACAAGGGAAGCATTGCAACTCTAAACCGTGATATTCAAATATTCAGTAAGTGAAAGAAAGAAACACAGTGGAAAAGATCGTTGAGCTCCACAACTGAATACCGCATCATCATTGCAACATCTGAGCCAAATTATTTTCATTGAAGTTCATGCAAATGGTACGTTACCCGATGAACCAAAATGGAGTAAAAATCACAGCTAAAGTCATACTTTTGCTGTCAAACTTGTGCTTCCCAGACAACGCTAGATTATCTTCTGTAAGTTACAAGTGGTTGTGCTTAAACACCACATACTGTCGTTTTGCCTCAACTGTGATAAAAGTGATGTGCACATCCACTCATGTTTCAATGGTTCGACAAATAATATCAGGGTGACCACGAGCTTGAAGCTCAGCCAGTCATGAGACAACTTGCAAGGGAGAAGTCTCAGGCTCAATTATTGGGAGCCTCCACAATTGCCCTTTGGGAGGAATTTGAAGGGTGGTCAACCAATTGGTCATGGCCACAAATTGGATTGTTGAAGCCTGGGGGGTTTGATTTTTGGGTTTTTGTATAAGGTCTTCTGGAACGGTTTGAACCAGACGAGTCGGTGGGTTGTCTAATCATTTTTTAAAATCAAAAAGGAATTCTTATATAACAGGCAGCGAAGGCTTCTCAAACACAAGCCTTGTCATTCAGAAATTCATTTTTAAAAGAAAACTGAATAATTAGAGTTTATTTTAGATTTTTAGAATTTGGTTTTGTTTTTTTTTTACAACAACAACATCAACAACATGAACCCATCGTAAATACCATTCAATGGGGGTGCTTGGAGTCAGGATGTAGGCAGCCTTTTCCCCATTTAAAAAAAAAAAAAAGGGAGGCTGTTTAGATTTACCCCAAATACTTTGCTTCATTGAAGTACTAGCATGCCGCAATTTCACTAAAATTAAGAAGTACCATAAGGTCACTATTTAGCCATTTTGAGTTAGACATAATCACCTAAGGCCGACAGATAGTAATAATTCTTTAGGCAATGGACCATTTTTAAATAAATAAAAAAAAACTCTTTTTGACAATTAAATTTGGAGTTTGGTACATCGATAACAATCATCTAAGTCACTAAAAAGAAAATCAAAAAAAGTTCTTCGAAGAGTGTCATCATCATAGAAGCATTACTTAACATGTTATCATGTTGGTAGATAAAGCTTGATCAATCAACATGAGATTTTGAAAAAAGCGGAGCCAACCAATATCGAAATAAGAAAGTAACAAACAGTATCATTCAAATAGAGAAAACTTACATGAAATATTTTGACGGCTTCAAGCACTTTACAATAGAAGAAGACTTCAGCAATATTTACAACATCTGACGAACCAGAATCTTCATCTGACCCCCACACTTCCATGAGTTTTTCATCATCATATAGAGCTTCTTTTACCTCTTCACTTTCTGTAGGCAAAATATCTTCAGAAGCAGCACCCAACCCACCCACAAGTATATCAATGTCATCAACTACAGTATCAACTTTTAATTTCTTCTTAGCAGAATAATTTTCGCCTGCATTTTCTGAATCTGCCGGTCTCTTTAAAGCAGCAGTGTTATTCAGGTAAGTGCCACTTAATGAACTGAGTAAAGTAAACAGCACCTGAGCATCAGGAAGAAGGATTTGAACTTCATCCAAAACTTTCTGCTTAAGGGTCGACAATCCTTTCACAGTTAAAGCGTCAATAAATGAGTTTAACAACTTCAGGAACTCCAAAAGAACCCTCAAGGTAGCGTGCTTGATTAAAGGATCAGAGTGAAGTAGCCCTTTGTTGACTACAAGACGGCTCAATGGACGAGGACAGATACATCTATACACACTCTGGACCTCTGCATTCTCAAAGGCCTGGTCATGCCCTTGGTGATCAAGGAAATCCCATGAAATTCCCTCTCTCACAGACTTAACCACATTCGCAGCTAGGATAATGGCAGAAACCCTGCAAGCAAGTCTAGTAACATCACAACCATGCATTTAAACTAAATAACTAAAGACTCCCTCGGATCCAAATACTTGTCGTCCATTCTAATTTGGCTTGTACCAAAAATCCAAAATAACTGCCCCTTCTTTTTTTCTGTCTTTTTCATTTTCCTTATCTCTTGGCAAGCAAAAGTGAGCTGGATTCTCACTACTTAAATATTAAAAGGTACCCAAAAAAAAACATTCACAGTTCCAATTCTAAGAGGGCTCTTGAAACCGCAAAAAAGAAATTGATTCACCTACTATATAGTCTATATAGACATGTAGCCAGTCAGTTAACTTTCACATATCAAAGGACGAAAAAATCACACATGGACTATTCACTTTCTTATCGAAGCTAAAGATCTAATTGTGGCCTTTTAAACTTCGATTACACTTCCCTCACTTTCTCGTACAATTCAAGTTTCTATTTTCTAAGGTCTACAAACAAAATGCTGTGTCATTAACTTCAGCCTACATTCATAATTTTCGAAGTCCATTCCAATGTGAGTTATGTGACGACTAAGCTGAGAAAGAATACTACTTTATATATAGAGTGACTAAACAAAAAAAACAAAAAAAAAATTAAAAAAGAACAGAGTTCAACCACTCACCACGTTGGAGAGGCATTATCCTCGAGATTATATGGAAACTCATCAAGATAAGCCGACCCAAACTCGGCCCACCCTTTCACAACAGCCAAAACAAGGTCTCTATGGTACACAATCTCAGTGGCCTTAAGCTTCTTGATAAGCCCCAAAACCCTCTTCACATTCCCTTTCCGCAACCCCTCACCACCCCCGCTCCCAACACCCTTCCTCAAATCCGGCATCAACCCATTTTCCGGCTCAGTACAAACCTTCACTAAAACCTCATACGCAACCCTACCCGCCACGCCCTCTCTACTCGCCACGGACGCCAACTGCTCCAACGTAACACTCCCAAACAACACACTCCTCAACCCAGGCGAAACCCCACTACCACTACTCCCCTCCTTCACCAACAAAACCCTATCCCTCAACGTCGACAAAACATAAACCACCGTCTCATCACTATCACTCCCTAACCCTCTCATAACCTTCGCATACACCTCCCTATTCTGCAACACCGCCCTAACCAACCCAACCTTCCCTACCTCCACAAACGACATGGCAAACTCAACAAACGCATCTCTCGTCCCACCCTTCCTAACCTTCCCCCCACCCCCTTTCCTCCCACTCATAATATTCTTCACATGCTTCTTCTGTAAACTAGCTATAGCCTTAAAATCAACCGCCTTCGCCACGTCAGCAGCTAACAAACTCCCTCTCCGAACTATCGCCGCAATTAACAACAACCCCACTCTCTCCCTCCTCACATCTTTCGACTTCACAACCTCTTTTAACACATCCTCGAACCTCTCTTCCAATATCACCCTCGCAAACTTGTCCAAACCTCGACTAATTTTAACATCATTAGTATTGTTGCTACTACTATTATTAGTAAAGAGGCCGGCGGGGTGGGAAAGGAGGGTTTTAATAAGGGAAAATAAAGGGGAGAGAGTGGTGTTGGAGGGTTTCCAGCGGGACCAGGTATCGAGGAGCTCGGTTAAGTGAGGGGAGGAGGTAACGTAGAGAGTAAGTAACTGTGATGAGGTGGCAGTTGGGGATTTTAAGAGGTTGGAAAAGTCTTTGCAGCCGAGTGTGTAGAGGTTTGGGTCTGGTGAGGTTATGTTTCGGAGGAGGGAGATGAGGGTTGGGGATGGGTCTTGGGTTTCGGAGGTTGGGAAGGTTATGGGTGGGGGGAATGAGGGTGGGGCGTCCATTGGAGGGACCAGGAGAAGAGAGTTTGGTGGCTGGAGAATGGAGAGGGACGAGTGTGAGGGAGAAAAGAGACGGGAAGAGGGTTTTGAAAGGGTTTTAGCCTTTAGGTCGGCTGGGCAATTGGGTTTGGGGGAAGGGCGTTTTGGCAGAGGAAAATATGAAAAAGGGAAATAATTGTCATTTGAAATTCTTTTTAAGTGTTTTTTTTTTCCTTTTTTTAGTACGATTTGTATGGATTACCATTTACAAGATTTTTTTTTTGAGTTGAATTTACAAGATTTTTTTTTAAAGGTAAGAAATGGGTAGGAAAGTTTGTGTCGCGCTGGGTACTTCATTTGCCGACCCGTACCTGACCCGAATATAAACGGGTACCCGGATTTTCGGGTCGGGTACTCGGGTACCCGAAAACCCATCAAAGATCCGTTTTCATCTTTAAGTACACAACGAATATCCTGTAGTTTCGTAGCATATCACGCAGCCAAAGAGCAAAAGAAACATTATTGTAGTTTCTTAGCATTGAAAACGAATAGCACTCTTTCAAAAATATAAAAAAAAACAATAGGACCATATCAGATCGATCTTACTACAACCCAAAACTAAGAAAGAACCCCAGGTAACCAACCCCAACCAAACTCTTTCTCCTCTTCGTCGACGTCACCTTCCAGGCCATAATTATAGTTGTTGATCCACCACACTTTACTTGTCAATCGTGTCCATCCCATTGATTATTCGCTATCATATCTCCTTATTTATTGTTTAGATCTGAAATGTTGTTTGGGAATATTGATTTTGAAAATAAGATATGAGAGAAAGGAAATGTGAGAGAGAGGTATTTGGTGTTTCTTGCTTGGTCAGTGGCCACTGGGTTTTCTTATGCATTTGATGAGATGTTTGGTGAGAGATTGAGTGTGGAGTGGCTGTGTGAGAGCCTAAGAGGGAGTTTAGAGTAGGGGTGAGCAACTTATTCGGGTACCCGATTACGTACCTGGAACCGAATAGGACCCGCTGGATAAGGATCCGGTACCGGTGTAACCAGTTCCGGTTCCAATTGATGGTGAGACGGACCCGGTACCCGGTTGGGTACCCGTTGAATAGTGGTCAACACAGTCAACCTTCAGCAATTGGTAAAAACTACAAGGCAAAGTGCAATTATATAGAACTTTGATATGGAAATATCATCCATCTAGGTGATGTGGGATATCTGATAAATAAAGTAGAAGACAAAGTTCAACAATATAAGACTTTGATATGGGAATGTCATTCATTTGGGTGATGTGGGACAATTGATAAATGAAGTAGATGGCAAAATGCAATAATTCCTTTTGAAAGTGTATCCCTATCCCACATCGTTCCTTTGAGTGAGAGGGGAGGAAAAAATCTTTATAAATAACTCTTGGATGTATGTAATTGTTTAGTGGGCCTTTACCCTTAGCCCAAACAAATACTGGCTACATGCATTGACAGCACAAGTTGTGGGTAAATGTTAAACGCATCAGTTTTTTTTGTTGGGCATCTGAGCACCGGGTACCGGTTCTGGAACAAGAAATTGTTACCGGTTCCGGGTCTAAACTTGGATTTTCAATACCCGGTGGTT
>ONZK01004849.1:17438-27688 GCA_900322385.1 Pharnaceum exiguum | reverse complement strand
GAGCATTGGAACACTTGGGCCATAACTTAGGTTGTTTGCTACATACACTTAGACACAACATTAGATTATATTTGAGCACACTTGGGTTATCATCATCAAAACCATGGACTCAACACAAGACATAAAAGCCCAATTGAAAGGCAATTATGTCACGCACTAGCCAAACAAAACCGAGCCATCTATTCGGTTTTATCCTTCTTTTCTTTTTCTTTTGGTTTATTTTATTTACCAACTAAAATAAAACCCAACCTAATTAACTAGTATTTGGATATTAGGGGGACTATACACGTACAACAGCTGGGTACTTGAACAACATGCAGATTAAGTACATGAGCTGACAGTTTAACAAAATTAAGCACAAGGACCCAGTTTCTTTGTTGAATACCTACCACAGCCAATGGAGAAGACGACATACACAGATTACTCTTTAATGAGAAACAACAACATCAACCAAGTCTAATCCCTATTCAATTGGAGTGCTCGGGGTGAGAAACGATAGAACTATTAAATTACCTTCAAGGTACTCCGAACTGACTCCCCATCAGCTCCTACTATGACATCTTGGCTACGTATCCCAGAACGATAGGCAGAGGAGTCTTTCTTAACCTGGTTTAACATATATAGAGACATGAGTGATTATGTGCACAACGCTCAACAACAGCAACATAAGTATTTTGATTCCCTAATACCACTATCAAAACATAACTAATGAAATCTCTAATAACTACAACATCATAGCCTCCACTGCCTTACATACTTGCATAAATCTCTTTACAAAGCTGCTGCACACAATTGTTATCCCATGGACAAGCATGGCCAGTAAATTAGAAGAGGAAGAGGTACATGGCTTATAATCTTGCTCAAGTTTATAATTTCTCAGGATACTTATAAACATTTTGTAGATGAGTCCTCTTCCTCTCATGTACCTTTGATACTTCTGTTATAAAAATCACTGCTCTAAAAAATAATAAAGCACATACACTCGTTCAGAGTGAGAAATAAACACATTAAGAAAAAGTACTTCCTCCATCTGACAGGAGCAATTCATTGTACACAAGTGAGACAACTATATTGGGCCATTTAAATAAAAATCGATCAAGGTACTTTATTTTATAACGACAGTCGAGAACATCTTGGAAATCACCTAAATTGTCTAAAACTTGAAGATGTATACCTTTGTTACAACTACACCAGCGAAAATATCGGGGAATTTTTGCATAAATTGTTCCAAAAACCCAATGTCTGCTGCATGAAGATTAACAACATCAATTCCAATGCATGGTCGATAGAATTCCCTGAGCAAAACAATCCATAATTAACAGGAAATTATTGGAGCAGCACATTACATAAATTAACATTTTTAAGAGCTATCAATGGTCATAATTTTGACAAAGCACAAATCTCTTTTAAAACAGATTTCATATAATGGACTAGTTAATATCCCCTATCATACAAAAGATAAAATGCAAAAAATGCCAACCATAGAATACAATACACAAATTCGTCCTTTCACCAGACCCAATCAGTCACTGTATCCTCAAAACAAGTGACCAGGAAAACCACTTAATGGTATAAGTGAATGAAGTATTAAAAGGTTCTTCCTTGAACAATGAGTATTAATTAACTCAGGCATCGTTCGGTATCACGCCCAGTTTCCCGTTTTATAAATTAAATGTCAAAAGAGCAATCACGGACAGGATGTCCTCCAATCTCAGTAAAAATTACAAAGAGTGCCAACTATGCTGAATAATTAAAGAGGATATAATCCTTAAAAGCCCAACACGACTTCCTTCACAAAGAGGCTAAGAATTCCACCCTCCCCCAAATAAAATCTAGCGAGTACTACTACTACAACAACAACAACTGGGTTTAGGTGTTCCTCATTCCTTCTCTTCTTCTTCTCCAAAGCCTTTATCCCAAATTTAATTGGGTGTTCCTCATTCCTTCTCTTCTTCTCCAAAGCCTTAATCCCAAATTTAATTAGGTGTTCCTCATTCCTTCTCTTCTTCTTCTCCAAAGCCTTAATCCAAAATTTAATTGGGGTAGGGACCAAATTGGAAACCACAAACACACACCCACACACACATCCCAAAATCAGTCCACGCCAAGGGATGTGACTAGGTTTAGCGTTGACGAGCTGGTCGCCTACACGCAACTCTCCTCCTTTCATGTTTCTCTTAGTGGGAAGTATATTTCCCCTATAGTGCACTTAGTAGGACTAGTATGGGGACATAAAAGATAATAAAGACCAAAGGACGATGATTAAAATATTTCCAATGAAGATCTCATTTCCACAAAAGATGCCGAGCCATGGAACTTGAAAGTCGCGCTTTGAATATTTTAATTAATTATTTTGTTGGTTATGTTTGTACTAGTATTGCCACTCTACTACTCTAGTATGCTTTAGGGTTATACTTTCTATATATGCAGATGCCATATTGCTTTTCTAAGAATGAAATTCGCATGCTCTATAATAAAATAAAAAAGACGCATATTTTCAAGGTAGGTTTATTTAGCCACAACATCAGGTAACTAAACATGTACAAGCAATGAAATTTAAAATACCAGGCAAGGAAAACTTTGAGGGATAGTTCACTAAGCTTGTTAAAGTAGCAATCATCACCAAGGCTTCAATAGCATTATATAAACCCAATTTCATGCACAATCTACCTGACTATCTATGTGTTGTCATTAGAAATAATTGTACATCACAAGGTCACCAAAATAAAGATGACTAATAAAAGAACTCTTAAACTGTGGACACAACCACAAAATAGTCTATAGAAAATTGTAAAAACTATTTTTAAATCTGTGAACGGATATAATTTCAATTGATATCCAAGACAAAGAGAGTAGCAGCTTTCAAAGAAAAAAGTTCTAGCACGTAATCAAAAATGAAATCAGGTTTCAAATCAACATGAACTTAGCAAGTATATGATAATGGAACAAATTTTACAACTTCTAAAAAAATGTTGCTTTAAAGAGGATGATTAAGTTGGATATGCCTCTACTTGAACGAGAGAAACATAGTTGAAGATAAAAGGAGACTGAGAGAAAGATTCATGTACACGATTGAATTTGAGGGTTAAGGTGGTACATATATGCGTTATGTGCGGGGGTGTATATTAGGTCTTATTCTTATAGTTTGTGTTAGAGAGTGTGTTTTCTGAGTGCATTGATGTGTGCGTATATGGGCAGTGTGTTGTGTTGGGCGTGTGAGTGGATGTGTGTATCCCTTTGCAATCCATTTTTGTCCATGTGCGCCAACCCCAATCAGCTTTAGCATTAATGCTATATTGTAGTTGTGAGAAAAAGTCAGTTACAAGAAACAAGCAATGATAAAAGCTCACATTTCAAAGGGAAAAAATAGTGTTGCCTACAAAGTAAGAACCATTAGGGAAAAAATATATAAATGCGCAAGATTGATTCATCCACTCACCCGCGATTTTTAAAATGCTTCCACCACCTAGAAACCATGTTTATCGGCAGAAAGTAAGAATCGTGCAACGTGATTCCAATGACTTCTCCAAAATAATTGATAACTGCACCGCCTTCAGAGTAACCCTGTCAACAAGAAATTCATCTCTTAGACATCCTTTTGCCTGGCAATCCACATCAACTAGATAAACTTTTATGGAACCAAACATGAAGGAGCTACAATTCATAGCCGTTGCAGAAAATAAATTTTTTACAAAAATTAAAGCAAAGTGTACATACAAAATTTCAAAAAACAAATGAACGATTGGTAAAAGCTGGTAAATTAATGTCTACACAAGACCTAAGGGAAACATGTTACCTGACTTGAGGTGGCCGTCTCACAGCAAAGTAACTCTTTACAGTCAAGTTTCGGAACCTCTATGCTAAGAAAAGAAAAATAAAATGTTAAAATAGTTGGTATATATATAGTTTCAAAAGTAAAATACACATATCCAGAATCTAAGATGTGTGCATATCAGAAACTAGAACGAATTGAATATCACAACTGGATCTTAAAGGGCTGCGAAATGGCGAAACATACATAGCACAACAATCACTTTCGGTCAACTTCCATTGTATAATGAAACATTGAAGGTTCTATACCTGTAAACACCACGGCTGAAAATTGGGGAGTCCGGATAATGGAAACTACGCCTAAGAGCTATAATGTAGTAACCAGGTTGAATCTTAAACGGCTTTGAATGAGGACGGGGAAAAGAGGCTCCTTCTGGTAAATTTGAATGACCAGTAGAATTGATTGGTATTGCATCATCCAAGCCCTTGAGTTGTGCAACTCGCAGAGGTGCATCTGAAAGTATCCTAACAACCGCAAGGTTGTAATGGAAATCACAACCCAAGACTTCGCCCTTCTTGTATAACTGACAATTAGATAAATAAACTTCCACCTGCATGCATACAAGTACCCTCGCCGTAGTCTTAAGAGCATGTACATCCAAAAGAAAGGAATTGAAAGCTTAAATAAATGATCCAGGCCTCCAACAGGCACCCAGCTAACCTCGATTTCATTGAGCGGCACATCACTGTTTCGTTTAAAAGCGGAAGCAGGGGTGAGTATGTGAGCCACATATTGACCATCAGCCTGCTGCTCAGATTCTACTACAACTCCGGATAACCCAAATGCACTATCAGGACCATGGTCCCACCTATATGGGTCAGCGGGCATATCATCTGCATGCAATGCAAGAAACAATACGTAGTAATAATAATACTGTACATAAGCATCAGTAGAGTATAGTATCATATCATTCCAAAAACAAGCAAAAGAGGGAATTAAATTTAGTTAGTTACCAAAGACACATGGAACAACCACACTGACTACACAGGGTGAAACTTTCAAAGCTTCATTCTTTGTGTAAATTTCCAAGGCAGCTTTTCTTTTCTCCTCAAGGAATTCTATCATATCATCGGTTGACAACAATTAAACAAAATTAAGGAACGAACGTCAAGAGTGATCATGATGTTGCTTATTGTTTAATTTTAATTTAATTGTATTGCCATGCAAGCCATACCTTCCGACTTGTCTGGAGTGTCAAAGTAATCAAAACGAGGTTTTGTCCTTTTATGACCTGCTAACATCCTTTTCCTTTTAATTTTCAATTGAATGAAATACGGTGGTAAAATATAATCAATCCACCCAACAGTCTAGTCTTCAGAGGTACGATGTCTGCCGAACGGCAGCGATGAAGAGGGTTGGGTTGATTTATTTTTTGCGGGGGCAGAGTAATTAATAAGGAAATTGAAGTAAAAATAAATAAATAAAAGTATGGAAATTGGGTAGTCCGCGGCTGCTGGGCTCGTTATTCTCTCATCTGCACTAATAAGGGTAAATTGGGTATTTCATGTACTTTGATAGTCTTGACCAACTTATTACTTTATTAGGTAGTACTGTAGTTTTTAATAAGAACAAAAGTGGTGTTTCATTTAGTTCTGTTTAGGCGTTTTTTTAGAAAGCATGAGCCAGTTAGTAGTTAGTAGGTTTGACTAACATTTAGCATTTAGCAGGTGTGAGTTGTTTTATAGTGTAACAATTAGCAGTTTTATAGTGTAAATTATGATGAATAGTGAAAAATCTATTGTGAACAGCATTTTTTGAAGAACATTTTGGGCCTCAAAACTACTACTCCCTCCGTCCCCAATTAAGTGTCATTTTAAACCATATTACACATATTAAGAAAACATCATTTATTGACCTTGTAATCAACAAAAAGTAATCTTTTCTCAACTTTGCCCCTAATTAATATTGTGTTCATACTTTTACAACTTGACAAAATAATAAATGATGGGGGTATTATAGAAAATTACCATAAAATGGTAGTTAAAGTGGACATAATTTTGGGACAAAAATAATCACCAAAAAGGACACTTAATAAGGAACGGAGGGAGTATTTACCAAACATGTACAAGAGCATTTTCTAACCGGTCAAACTACTCTTACAACACAAAATGCTAACTAATCATGCTAAACGCTCTTGAACCAAATAAGGCCTTAATTAATTTTCACTTGTTGTGGTAAAGCGAGCACTGGTCGAGCACCACCAGTCCACCGGGCGTTTGAATTGATGGACCATCCTCGACATATTCTGCGCAATTTCATTCCACTCGACTTATGCAAGGTATGTATAGTTCATTCATATTTCAGCATATGTTTCATCTCCATATTATTAAATGATATGTCATACTGTATGATACATGATATGATATAACAGGAACTGGAATTCATTCAGAAGAGCAACTGCAGTGTTGGGTACAGACCAAATGTGTTGTCTACTACTCTCTCTCACCTTATTGCCACCAACTGCCCCCATCTCATCATGCCCTTCATCCCACTTCGAGGTAGAACTAATACTCGTAGTACTGTAACATAACATTGAAAAGTTCCAATCTTTTTCCTTTTTTAATCATTAATTTGCAAATTCCTTTCTGGGTATTTCGTTTCTGTGGATTTTGGTTGATGGGTTGTTGTTTTTTACTTTTTTTGTTATGGTTGTAGAGAAGTTGAAGGAGAAGGTGGAGGAACTGTTTGGTTGCGAGTTTGAGCTTGTTATTGAGTTCACCGGTTTGATCAGGTGATTTCTGTTTTCTTTTTCTTCGGATGATGAGAAATTGAGAATTATGGTGTTGGTATTGTACATTGTATTTGTGACAATAATTTTAGTACTTCTATTCATTGAGAAGATGCTGAACTTAGGTATTGATTGAGTTGTAAATCTCGAGTCTATTCGTGGTTTTCTCAAAACTTGGTGAGGTCAAGATGTATGTGTGTAGGAACTGTTTTAAGTAGATTGTGAAGAAAACCTATTTGATGGTATTGCAAATGGAATGATGGATACTAGTTATGTTGAGTTCAAGACAAGGAAGTTTAGGTTCAGGTAGCATCTAGCATATTATTCGCATTCTATTCGTATCTTTGTTTTCCTTACTTCGTGTAGCCAAATGGTGTTTTCTCACTCTCGATCAACGACAGATAACCATTTAGCAGAAAATGTGAAAAGAAGTATGATACTTGGTCTAGGCTGCTAGCAGAATGTATCTCTCGAAATTGATCTGATGAATATAAGATATTAAAAGAGACAGGGAGAGGAAATAACACTTAGGATGACCCCTGGCAGTAGCCTTGAAATTGCTTGTCCTTCTCGAAGGAAAGTAACATAATCAAATCTTGGAAGACAAGATTTGTGTGAGGTTATGCTCTCTTCTACAGAGAAAAGAGAAAAGATCAGTCAGAATAGAAAAGGTCAGGAAGCTCTTCCTAAGAACATGTTCATAGTAATGGACCCTCGTCCTTGGTTACTAAGTTGGTTGGTTGAAGCTAGGACACGCCTTCATTAGTTTTCAGCCAGAGCCGTCTCAGTAATTTGATTGCAACTGGGATTATATGGTAATTGAAGTTGTCCATGTGGAGTATATGCTACTGGCTACCCAATGATAAAGCATTCATTTGGTATTCATGTACTCAACCAAATGTATGCAGAAGTATATCTGAATAATGGCATGTTGAATCCATTAAGAAATTAGAAACTGAGCACCATGCTGTTTGATTTTGTGGTTTGTTATGTAGAACTGAAGTTTCTATATGTGACTTACCTTTGTGCATATTTCATAAGCAAGATCTTCTTCTTTTTGTTTTTTAGCTAGTTTATTTTTGGACATTTGTTTTTTTTTGGGTGACACATCTACTGATGACTATTCACTTGTTGTCTCAGCTGGACTAAAGGATCAAGTATTGGATGGCATAGTGATGATAACAGATCTTACCTCAAGCAAAGGGACTTCACGGTTCGTAGACTTATCATGTAGCGTTATAGGTCTCAATTGTCATAACTGCAAGCCATTTTCCTCCAGTTATTTCAAGGACTGAATTGGTTATCCTGTCATCTTTGTGTGTTTGTTTTTTGAAGTTGTATAGATTTTGATTAGGGGAATGGAATTATGATGGGATGGGCATGGCTATCAGTCCTTGTCTCCCTGTTTCTTTCAGGAAGACCCTTTGTTTTCGCTTTTTTTTTTGTCTGATATGAGGTAGTATATATGTCTTTTGAAATTTGTGGGGAGACCAAAATCACTCATGTTGATGATAAGATGAAGGAACATAACCTTTGGTAGTTTGGTCACATGAGTAGGAGGCCATGTGATGCCCCGTGAGAAATATTAAAGGCTGGGCGAATGACGGGTTAGCATGGATAAAAGATAAGACTAGCCAAACTTCTACGATGGTTATTAAGATAAATGACTTGGGAGTCTACTCGGCTTGAATTAGAGTGTGGTTGGATATAGGTGGTGATGGAGAGAAATGATTCAAGGAATTCACTTTAGGGCTGATGTGTATATGCGCGTGTGCTCTGCATGTTCATGTGCGTGTGTTGTGACTTGTGAGCGTGCATGTGTTGTCCTTCCTAGCTGATCGCGAATTCATTTTGTTACTAAGACTTAGTTGTTGTTGCTAGTGTTTTGTTTAGAGACCATAGGCATACTCTGGTTGCAGTGTGGAATATTACTGTTGCTGGTTTATTGCTATTCTTCTCTCTGACAATGGATACCGATTCCATATGCTCTACTCGTATATTCAATCTTTGTAATAGGCTGAGTTTCTGCTTTCTTAACCTTCTTCCCTATATGTGGGGGTCCAACGTTATGCCTTGGCGGTAGTGTTCCCTTTGAACTGAATGAGAGCTTATGTACATTCTATTTATACTCAGAATGTTCATTATACTTTGAAAAATTTGTACAAAACTCCCCCGGTTTTTACCAAGTTTGTACAGAACTCCCTTTAACCTATTTATTTTTAAGGAACTCCCTTACATTTTGTTGACCTTTGTAAATACATAGTTTTGACCAAATTTAAATGTTTTTACCCAAAATACCCCTCTCTTGCTAGGCACGTGTGATGCATCTTCCCCCTTTTCATTTCCCTCCTTCATTTCCCCCTTATTTTCTCCTTTTCTTCTTTTTTTGGTTCTCACGTAAACCCCTTCTTTGTCTTACAAAGTTATAACTTTGTCTCTTCACCTTCCAGTAACAATAGGTGTAGGAAAGAATCTTGCTAGCTTTCTCACCGCCCTTCTCATCTATTCAATATCAAACCATTTCATACAATCAATATCACTAGCATTCATTATGTCATTATCATTATCACCCACTTATATCATATTAGACAAAAGAACATTAGCTAGGTATACAACGTCGGACATGAAGGCATGATCGGGATCCTCAATAATAGGAGAAAGAGTGCTATCATAATCCAAGAACATTACAAATTGTTTCCCATTTGATGCCTTGATATTCTACTACATGTACAAAGCCCCTCACATAACATATAGTTAGAGGAATTTTTTAATGGAAGTTAGGCTGACATAAAGGAGATGTTGGAGTGAAGGAGAAGGCTATAGATAACAAAAGAAAGAATTGTTGAAATGTTATGGTATGGTGGAAATGAAAAGAAAAGCGAGTAAAGAAAGAATGGAGAAAGAAAAGTTGGTGAAATAATGGAGGGAAATGAAAAGGGGGAGGGGGAGGATGGCTTTCACATGCAAAGTAAGAGAGGGGTATTTTGGGTATAAAAGATTGGAATTTGGTCAAAACTATGTATTTACAAAGGTCAACAAAATGTAAAGAAGGATGGCTTTCACATGCAAAGTAAGAGAGGGGTATTTTGGGTATAAAAGATTGGAATTTGGTCAAAACTATGTATTTACAAAGGTCAACAAAATGTAAAGAAGTTTCTTAAAAATAAATAGGTTAAAGGGAGTTATGTACAAACTTGGTAAAAACCGGGGGAGTTTTGTACAAATTTTTCTTATACTATTGTGCAAAACTGTGCACTTGTTGAATCCTTGCACTTATATTTCGAGAACAAGAACTTATCGTAGTAACTAATTTGGTGGTGTATAGAAAGGGGCATCTTGGAGTATGTAACATACGCTCATTCTAGGTTCGAGATGAAAATGTCCCTTGGATATTTGACTTTTGGTCATCAGTTCGAATATTTGTAGATACCCAGTCCCCAACTTGTTTCTTTTGATCCTTGCTGATAAGTTGTAATTTTAGACTTGTTGTGCTGTATGGGCTACGACTGTATGAAATCGTTTCCAAAAGTAGTCAAGCGAGGCTCTCATTTAATCTGAGTCCGTACAGACATACAGATACCTTTTGATATTTTTTCAGTGTGGCTTGATAGATGATAGTATGATACATCTTGTATATCTGGTTAAGCCTAAACCACATGCCACTTGTGTAAATCTTCTTCACGATCTCCA
>ONZK01004849.1:4409-15836 GCA_900322385.1 Pharnaceum exiguum | reverse complement strand
AAAAAAAAAAAAAAAAAAAAAAAAATTATAATAAACATTAAACGTTTATGAAAACAAATAAGAAAATACTTAAACCAGTATCATTTGCATTTACCCCTCCTTTGCATCTTCATTATCTGCGCAGGGAAAGTAATGTAATTTATGGTCGACTGGGTTCACAAACAGGGAAAAAATCATGCGTTTGGTCAAGCCGCAGCTTTCCACAGCTCAAAACTATAAGCAGCAGAAAGAAAAATATGCTGATGGGGTGTTTGGCTCCTCAAAAAACCAGATGATGTTATGGTAAAAGCAACCATTACACCTACATTTTGTCTGTTTTGACAAAATCTGGAATCTTTACCGTTTCGTACTGGAAACCTTTCTGCCATTTTGTTATCAGCAGAATTTTGGTGGTAACAGTTCACCTTTCTCTGTCCTTCACTCTCCTCTTTATCCTCCCCTTCCCCATTCACCTCCCAGACTCCTCTAATATTTTTTGTCCTCACAATTTCTGTAATTTGCCATTGAAAACACCACGGTTTACCTCATGAGCCCATATCTAGACCCATTTTCAACTTTACTTTATTTATTTCTCCTCACCTTTCAATTTTGATGAAATAATGTGCTTTTTTCAGGATGATGATTAGGTTACAGCCATATATTCATCAACCAAACACCACTCGCTTTTGAACGGTCCCTGTGTCCCTTACACCCTTTATAAGTTCGATTCCGATTGCGTCACTCGGCACCGAAACAAACAGCCTCTAAATGTAATGGTAAATAATAGGTATGAACTACAGTCGGAGAGTTAGCTGATAATTCGAATTATCTCCGGGAGCACCATTTACCCAATTTTCACTGTGTCTGGATAGATCTCCAGAACACTCCCCAAGTACACATCCTTAGTCATTGAAACCAAAAGAATGTCAAAGGCTGCTAGGAGGACAACTTAACAGTTGAAGAAGAGGCCCCTAAAGAGGTCCTAGAGTTAGAGATCACGGTGACTTAATGATGGGTCCTAGGGAAGTAACAGATAAAAAGTTGGTAAGATATCAGAAGTTCAGAACAAGGGCGTTGTAGAGTGGTTTAATCCATGTTATGGTTCTTCTCATGAGGATGTTTCTCAAAAGATGGCTGTAGAGATCGAGAAGAACTAATAAAGTATCCCTTCTTTGACACAAGGGTACAATGATTTTCTGAGGTAAAGTCTAGATTATGCCAGTTATAAATGCATGGTCAATTTTCTTCTGTGGTCAATATTGTATGCTATCAGGCTCATGAAAGATTCAGAGAATTCAGCTTAGATATTCTATGTACTAACACAATGGTTATTCTTAGTTAATTAGAGTACTGGTCTGTGAACATTAGATATATATTGAGAATTGCTAGCCTAAGGTTGCGGTTATTGAATTCCCTGGCACAAAGGCGTCTCATGCTGAAACTACTTTATGCATGTCTTACTTGGATATCTGTCCTCAATATCAGCTACAATCCTTCTTCTGTAACAGTCAGCCACTCGTGAGTTCACGATGCACTTAATAGTCATCAGCTTCAGTACTTCATATCATCATATGTGGACTACCATGTACGCCGGTGGGTTTTTCTGTTGTTTTTTGTGAATGGTTATGGACGAGACGATTGGATCTGAGCGGATTTGTTATTTTTTTGGCTATGAACGCAAATTGGGAATATGAGGGAAGGGTATTCAGATTGAGAGCGGCAAAGGGAGGGAGGGAAGAAGGGAGAAAGAGACTGAATTCTGTTACACATTATTTATGGTGATGATGCTCTGAACACCGAGGATTCTACCATTACAAAAATTACACCCCCCGTTGGCGATCCTGCACAGACAAAGCCGTGTGGCTTCTTTTTACAGTCAAAAACAATTAAAGAAGTAGGGTGATGCTGGCAGATAAAAAATAGAGATGTGTTGAAATATAGCTAGAGTTTGCTGACAATGTCCTCATTTCTTTGAAGGCAGTATGCTATTTAAACAACCATGGGGAGGATTTTGAAGGTGGCATGTTTCACTTCCAGGATGGTGAGCCATCAAGTTATCTGCCTGAGGCTGGAGTAAGTCAAATTTTACCACCAATTGTACATACTTTTGCAAACTTTTATTCCTAGGTTGATTTATACTTCTTTTATCCATGTCTTGAAAAAGTTACTAGATTTTCTTGAAGATGTTTTCAGTGTCTCTAAAATATATCATGGATCTGAATTCCCTAGGTGCTCAATCCTGACATGTGATTGTTATATTCCTCAGGATGCTGTACTGTACTCAGCTGATTGTCGCAATGTACACTGTGTTGATCAGGTAGTTGAACTTGCAAAATTCTCACCGACTCATGAGTCTGTTTGACGAGCTTCCATCTGCTTTTGCACTTTTCTAGATTTTTGTACTCCAAAGTTCTATCCGATGTTATTATTGTTAATGTTCTCGAATCTTGAGCAAGTCATTACTTGTCTGATTTTATTCATCCTTATGGGGGTAGAAGGGTTATACAATCAATGTTCATGATGATGATTATATCTAATCCAGATGTCTTGTATTTTGAATACACATATATCTTTAATAACAGTGCTGATGCAGCATAAATGAGTAAGTGAGGGTTCAACATGTTTATGATGTACAAAGTCATTTACAGAACAGAACAATGCATCCTTCTGATTCTCATCTGTCATAAATCCTAATTTGTACTGAACTGCAAATTCATGAAGTTAGTTTGAATCAGAACGGTGACACTTACCCTGAAATATGAGCTGATTGAAGATTTTAAATACGTTTGAGTCCTTATAATCTTTCGTACTACTTTCTGGTCTTTAACGATTGACCAAGGGTTCTTTCAGCTCTTTTATATACTTATCTTTGCCAATTTGGTTACTATTAGTTGGGATTGGCACTTTTATTGGGCTGGTGATTTCCTTAATTTAGGAAAGTTTTTCAGCATATGGGAATGGACTGTTAGCTTTGCTTATGTTCTGTACCACCGTATTAAACTATACAAAATGCTGATTGCAGAATTTCTTATGAACAAGAAATATACTTGTGCATAATTTTGTGATAGGAAACAGATCATAAAAGATACTATGACACTTATAGAGTAAACCTACTTGTCATAAATTCAACAATTCCAACCTACTTGTCTCAAGTTTAATATCCTGGTGGTTTCACTGTTTAACTAGTTGCTACAATTGTGGATATTTTTTTTTTTTGGGGGGGGGGAGGGTTGACCAATGTGCTAAATTCCTGATTTTAGGTTATTTGCAGTGGTTTTCTGTTTGTTTGCAAGGAAAGATAAATACAATATTTTCTGAGAGTATTGAAGTGCATGACCTCAGTTGATTACTCTATTACCAAATTTGGCTTTCAGATGGTGAATCATATTGCCCTCATGTTGTCCGTTACTTCTTTTCTTCCTACTTGTTTGCAAGGAAAGAGTAAGAGTAATGCTTGTGTCAGATATTTCTTCCCACACCACGCCCCCCTTTTTTGGACGTGGATGGGTTGGGGCATAGTGGGGTGGTCGTGGGCCTGGTAATAGTGTGTCTTATATCTGCTTTCCTGTTGGAAACCATTTCTTGTGTTTGCTTGACTTCAGCTTTGCAAGGATTCTTGATTGTTGTTGTTTTGCAGGTTACCGATGGAGAAAGACTTACATTAACATTATGGTTTAGCCGCAACAGTTCCTATGATGAGGATGCTAAAATAATTTCCCTTCTGGACAAGGGAACTGCTTCATACATTCCCTTACCAGCACCCAACAATATGTACTGGTTTTCTTCGAAGGATCCTTCTGATAACCAACAAGGATATGATATATGCTTTGCAAGATTATTTTTCCTGGGGTATGACATCTATCCCTCACCAACAAAAAGTTGTGTTTCGGAAGAACGTCCGTCTCTGGATATATCTGATGTATTTGGTGAGCCATTGAAGTTAGCTAAGGGAGACAAGATGTTTGACAAAGAATTTTCTAATTTATTGCATGCCCTTCAGGTATTTGCTTCCCCTAAATGGATATTTGAGTGCATATATGTCTCATTCATTGCAACAACAACAACAAAAAAAATAAGTGCCTGTTTTTTTACAACTCATTCTCAGTTCAAATAATTTCACTTCAATTCAGTTTGCAACTTGTGAGCGTAAGAAGTTTTGAGGATATCCATCCGTGATCATGTGTAGTCGTTGAAAAAGTCTACCGATGTTGTTTCAAAGAACCCAATAGGTTTTTTTTTTTGATGGAAGAACCCAATAGGTTTTCGATAAGTAATTGAGTGTCAATGCAATTAAACAAAGTTTTGGTTGAGCTAAATTTAGTTGACAAAAACATGTCCTAAGTTGATTAAGTTTAAGACTTTGGTGAGTATATTTCTTCCCTATAGATATCATTTTGTCACTAATTTCTTTTCTGAATAAAAAATTTGTATAATATGGGGAAGAAAACTAAGATTATGTAATTTCAATTCATGGTACTTCTAGACTCTTCAGTTTTCTGAAGTCATTTTTTAGTAACGTTTCCTTCCCTATACTTTGACAGGCAGTACAGTTCTATCGGTGGAAGCGGTCAGATTTGCAGGAGTCTCAGGTTGTCAGAGAGGATGGTCATGTTGTTGCACTTTCTGAAGAACAAAAAGAGGTAGTTGGCAAACTGAAACAGGTTATCTTAAGGAGTATGCAGTTAGATGAGACAGTATTTTGCTATTCATCCCATAGTAAGAGTAGAGAACATTTTGACTGGGTGTGTTTTTCTGCTGCTGTGAGAACTTGGGAAGAATACACATGCAAGCTGCACACTGACTTGTGTTTGCATTTGCCTTTGTGGAAGGACTATGCTTCATTATTTTCTGTTTCGTCTCCTGTTGCTGAATAATGGATGCTAGGATAATGTAATCATGAAAGTTGTGGGCATACTGTCAATTGTTATCATAGTGAAGGTAAATCTACATGGTTCAATTTTTGTCCTACTAGTACACACTTCTCTCCATGTATTTTTCACAGATACCTCAAATCATATCTCCTCCTTATCTCTTTCTTCTCTACTCATCTCTGGCCGGGCCAGACCCTTTTGTACAGTGCATTTAAAAAAAAGAGCTTCAAAGTACTCATTGGCAGTGA
Organism: Pharnaceum exiguum; assembly: GCA_900322385.1. Lineage (NCBI taxonomy): Eukaryota > Viridiplantae > Streptophyta > Magnoliopsida > Caryophyllales > Molluginaceae > Pharnaceum > Pharnaceum exiguum. The sequence continues at coordinate 10,738 of ONZK01004849.1, read as the reverse complement.
AAGGCTTGATAAGACTTAATGGACCTCGTCAAAATCAGAAGGATTGCTAGTTCGAAAAAGGTCCTCATAAAACTGAATAATCAAGCGTTCAATCTCCTCATCCTTCCTAAATCATCAAAAATTTCTTGACCTTGGGCGATTGGCTAGATAATGGAAGTAGCAGTATTTTGATCTCAATCCCGAATCTCTGACACTCGTGAACGCGTGTGCCAATGCGATTCTTGAAGTCTGAAAAGTTCGTTGAGCTGCTCCTCCAAACGAAGGCACTCATCCAGACTTGCATAATATGAACGTACTGTGGCAAATGTTGCACCCAAGCAGCAGGAAAGCGTGCACACCATTGAGAAATGAGAATGACCGAGATAACGGCTTAGCAGCAGGAAAGCGTGCACACCATTGAGAATCACCGAGATACCGGTCAAGCCGTTCCCCGTCGTGTGAGTTTAAGGTCTTACCACGGTTCCCACGTGAACCAACTGCCTTCGTACCCCAAATCGCGCAGCTCATGATCAAACAAAACCTCTCGAAAATTATTCATCTCCCTTCGCTCATGTACATTACCACCCTCAACTTCATTGTATTTTCATTGAAATCTCCTCCTAATAAGAGCGGCAAGGTTGTAGAACTACACTGCTCCCTGATCAGGTCTCAAGTGTCATACTTCTCGCTTGCATTTGGCCATCCATATACCCAAAAAAACGCCACTTATCAGAAGTGCCAATTGATACATCACTAGTGAAATGATGTTGAGAATATGATATCACTTCCAAGCGTATATATTGGGGAAAACGAATAGTTAATATATCTATCCGATTTCCCCAATAGTATATCATCCGCCCAAAGCACACACTTCCCCCTGCATGACCAACTCTTCCTACTGCAAAACCATTAGGCAAACAAATGCTCCATCTTTCTTCCTCCATGTCCTTTTTATAAAGAATTGTTTTCAATTACAGAGTGCACAAACTGTCCAAGGGTTGCAAACCGTTGGCAGTTCCAACATAAGAGCCTCACAATGACTGGTGGGGCTGGGATGCACCAACCACCGCCTGTTCAGAGTAGATTTGTAGCTCTTGGCGTCTTACCAGAAGTGCCCAGATCATCCACCAACTTTCCATGTTGATCATGTGTTCGTTCCTCTTTCGCTTCACCCCTGTTGAAAGACCCCCTCCGATACAAGCTTTACCTTTACTACCTCTGTTAATTATTTTCCATTTACCTCCCTCCTTCGCCTTGACTACAGGATCAGTTTGATCGAAAGGATTAGGGAAAGTAAGGACCACATCAAAAAGTTTCAGTGATTCAATAGACATTTTCGAAGTATGCGCTAGTTCCAGAGACAGGGGGCTGATTTGGAGCAAATATTGACAGATTTTGCATCTCTATGAGCACATTCGAGATTAATCAACCCAAGACCAGTGGCAATATCTGGCAAGACAGGTTGTTCCAAGGAGCTAATTGGCAAAGCCGAGGCTAGGTCATTCTTCTTATCAGTAGCTATAGATTGAACAACAAACTACTCAGGACCTCAAGTCCGCACAGATATGAAGTCGAAAGTCCAAGTCTACTACTGCCACCATCACACTTATTTAGTTTGGTCTCCTTTAAACAGAACTTTCTTAACTGAGCTCAGAGGGCCAGTACGATGAACTTGTGGACTAGTATATTTCACATCTTTAAAGGTCTTATAAAACCAGGTGCAGCATCCGATGCCTAAGTCGGACTTTACCCTCCTCATCCATGCGAGACTGCTTTCTTGGAGATGCCCTTAAGGGCCTTAACCATGGTCCATACTCAATTACCACTTCCTGTACATCATCATCTTCGTGCACTGGGCAGTCACTTTCCACATGATCAAGGAATCCGCATATATAACAGAAAGAAGATTATCTTTCATATTTAAAATCAGGTTCTCCAGCCTCATCCTCAGGACCCAGATAGGCGCCTCTCATAATTAAGAGGTTTATTGATAATGACATGGGCACAAATCTGCCTTTATTTCTCCCAAACCAGAGGAATAGATGTATCAAACTCCATAAAACCCTCCTAGAGCATTTCCTATATCTATGGCTTGAGAGAAAACCATACGCCCGTACTCAAAATAAAGATGAGCGGAAGGATATTTTCAGATGGCTGCTCAACCCCGGCCCTTTCACTTCTCGGAGAAGTAATAAGCGCTTTTCAAAGTTCCACATACTGCCCTCCATGACCCATCTTTATCAGCTTTATTATCAAGACCTCCAATCTCAGCATCTTCTTTTAATCGACAAATAGCCTTTATACTTCGTTTAAAAGCCACAATATTAAAAATCTTCCCAATAAGAGCAAGGGAAACTCTCTTTTCCACTTGTCCACCCTGACTCGCGCCAAGTCTGCCAATCACTCTAGATTCGTCTTCATTAATTTTACTTTCTCCAATCTTCTAGAAGACTATCGCCATGGTGTGCTGACAAGCTGAGAAACAAAGGAGACTCGACTGCAAAATGGAATGTGAATACACAATTTTCCCAGAACCATAAAGGTCAGGGACTTTCTAGGTCCGGGTTGGATTTATCGTACTACAGCCTACAATGTAATACAGGAAAGCAGATCTAAGGCACATATATATTACACAAAAAGACCACCTATACACTCACGCACAAGCCGGGTAATAAATATCACCTGGTTCATGCACTTCAATGCGCTGCAGAGCATATTGCATTCCTCTAAATTAACAAATCACCGTGAATAACCTAAAATCAGGAATAAAGCACATTGCTAAAGCCACCAGGAAAATAAAAAAAGAAGAAGAAGAACATCACATTCATCGTGCGGCACATGATGGCGCTTAAAGATCCAAATTGATATGGAACAAGTTAAATAGCGATTCACTTTTGGTGTCTATCATCTTTATGCTTTGTATGTTTTCTGTCACAAAATGAGATTCTTTTTCCCGAGAAAATCAGCAATCGGATAGCATGTTGTGGTACAGCCAATTGCTAAACAAGAAAAGCAAACAGTCCACTCCCTTAAAATGAAATAAATTCCAAAAAAAAAAACAAGCCCAATAACATGCCAATCCCAACTAATAATACTAAACAAATTAGCATAGAGATGTATTTGAAAGAACAGAAAGAAACATTGGTCAGTGGTTCGAACAGAGCAGGAAAGAGGTAAACGACTCTTAAGGTATTTGAAATCTTCCGTTAGCTCAGATTTCAGGAAATAGTGTGAGCTTTGTGATCCAAACTAACTTCATGATCAAGTTAAACTAGTTGGAGAACTAGTACAATAATAGGTCAGATAGAACTTAGACTACGATAATAAAATAAATACAAAAAAAGAAGAAGTGTGTAAGCACCCAGGCAGATGGAAGCTCATTACTCAGACTCATTAGGTCAGAGTTTGGCGAGTTCAACTACCTGATGGTCCAGATCTACACAATGGATGTTGTGATTTATGAACTATCAGCTGTGACTCTATTAGTACACTACAGCATCGTGAGGCAAAATAACCATCAAAAGCTAGGATTGAGATTTGAGAACCAATTAACAGAAACCTGAAAACCGTTTCGACAATATAGTCATTTTTCAAGACAGGGGAATAAAACTTTGCAAAGCTAATTATGCACAATTGGTGGTGAAGTTTGACTTACTCCACCCACGGGCAGATATCTAGTTGGCTCACCATTCTAGAGGTGAAACAAACCACCTTCAAAAGCCTCTCTATGGTGGTTCAAATATCAAACTCTTGTTATATGGTACCCACATTAATATATCTCTAAATGCATGTCACCTAGTACAGTAAGTTTGTAACCATAACTCCAGTGGTTTCACATTTCCTCTAGCCCATAAAGCTCTACAAACAATATTCTTCATCTTCAATTGTTGCAAAGAACAGTCTCAGGCCTTTGCTTGTGCAGGATCTTCAATAGCACTGCGCCAAATAATTGGCAGAACGCAGATGCACATTTAACTGTCCAAGTAGCCATAGCATCAAAGGTACCAAAGCTACTACCTAGGAGTGCAATCAAGGGGTAATTCACATCATTGTGCCCATCTAATCCGTAGCTGCTGTTAGTATTATTCCTAATGATCACACATATCTAAGTTCCGGGTGAAGCCTTGGCAACACATAAAGAAACAAATAAATAAAAAGATTTAACCAAACTTCTCATCAAAATCATCATAATAAAGGTGGCAATAAACATTACAATCTTCTTAAATATGAAATCAAACACCATATAGTCTCAAACAAGTCTCAACTACAAATGTTACAACGGTAACAAATGATTAATACAACTTACAAATTTATCTAAAGCGAATCACTCTCAATAACATCACTATTCTAATACATATTGTTCTTATATTTTAGACAAGAAGTCTAGTGCTACTCTAATCCTGATGCAACAAAGGAGTTAAGAGAACGTGCATGAACTGCATAGACTTGATCAAACACCATAAATAGATACAATCCATCCACATAACCATCCCTAGAAAATAGGGGCAAACCAGTAGAACCAGCCATACCAACCCCGTGTACGTTATTAACTTGAACAAGCTCTACATCCGGAGAAAGTTTAAGGTCAGAAAGGTCATCAACATATCGAATAAATTGTTTGCTAACATCTTTGAAAACCATGTTTTCCTCCTTATCAGCGCCATACTTTTCCTCCTCTTCTTTCCCTTTGGGTAGCGAATCAACTACCTCTTGATAGCGCCTAGAAGGGAAGGAAATGTGTCCCTCCGGAAAAGAACAATCCAAATACAAGGAATGGCCAATGCCATAAACATCTTCTCCAATTTCCAACTCCTCACGGGTAATGTCAGCAAAGGGAAATGGTGTTGGTGGTTTTGTAACCTTGATAATAGCAAGACCTTGAGAAGGATCAATTTTAACAATCTTGGCATCGAAGACTTTATCTTCTCTAGTCCTGATTTGAACTCGGGTGTTTACATCGTCTTCAAGAATACGTGACACAGTGAGTATATGCCCAGCCTCGGAGATGACTACCCCTACTCCATTCATTTTATTAAACACCTCCACCGCAACCACAGTACAACCCATAGTATCATACAAAACTTTCTTTTGGCTTTCAGTAAGCCTGTCACCAACCTCTTCTTGCCCATACTGTGGTTGTGTACTCATTTCTAATAATAGTATAATTACTCTTGAATACAATAATAAACCTACAGTCCAAAAAAGGCAACTTAAGTCACAATAAGTACTGTAACAGTTAGCACCGATTCAAGGCAATTTTTTCTTTTAAAGTTAAAATAAAATGTAAGTCCACAATGAATAAATTAAATTGACACCAAAGCAATGAAGCAAATAAGGTACATAACATATTGAGCATTTACACAACCTTTTCAAAGAATATCAAAGTGTGAAATATCAAGAAATTGATAATTTAAGACAGAGACAAATATACATTATACTGAAATGAAATGCAAAGAAGTACTAGCTAGCTCAGTAATCAGTGGCACCTACCTTTGAATAAAACAATAAACCCTCTTGAAGTGCAGCTGACTGTCGGAGAGAGAAATGAAAATGTTTTGGGAAAGGGGAGCAAAGAAAGAACAAAGGAGCCTCTAGTTAGTTTATCGTGTCTTTTTTTCCTTTCTTTTACTTTTTTTTTTCTTTATTACTGTACAATGTAGATATACGGAGTATGTATTAGTAGTAAACTAATACGGAGTAATATAAAAAGAAAAAGGGAGAGAGCGTGTTTTCTGTTTTGCACCGTTGGGTACCGTACAGGGCAAATGTGATCTCTAGCTACTACCCCTTTCATACCACTTCGAGGTATTTGCTTAATTTGATAACATGAAAAGTTCCTATCTTCTTTTTTAATCATTAATTTGCAAATTCCTTTCTGGGTATTTCGTTTTTGTGGATTTTGGTTGATGGGTTGTCTCCTTTTTTTTCTTTTTCTTTTTTTTTGGTTGTAGAGAAGTTGAAGGAGAGGGTGGAGGAACTGTTTGGTTGCGAGTTTGAGCTTGTTATTTGCATTCTATTTGTATCTTTGTTTTCTGTACTTCGTCGCTTTCACTTTTATGTCTCATTGTTTCCTTCAGTATCTGGAATTGTAGGCTTAGTGTCTTTAGTATGAATGGATGGGGAAGGTTGTGTTAGTTGGTCATGGTTGTGAAATATAGAAGTATGATGCTTGGTCTAGGGCTCTAGGCTGCTAGCAGAATGTGTCTCTCAAAATATGAGTAATATGTAGTGTTATTTTTTGACCAAAAATGGAAATAGGAACAACTTTATGGCCTTGTTTGGGTAACAGCAGATAGTAGATAGCAGAAGCAGATAGCAGAAGTAGATAGTAGATTTGACTAGCAGATAGT
>ONZK01004847.1:6531-25742 GCA_900322385.1 Pharnaceum exiguum | reverse complement strand
ATTGTTTTCCTAATAGTATATTATACTTAATAAAATTGGTGGCGACTCTAAACATCAGCATTCAAACCTACCCACGCGGGTGGACAACTGGGTTTACCTAGAACCGAACGGGGATTAGTGATCTCCCATTAGGCGACGGGGCCCGGGCGTCTACAGAATGGCTCTTCCAAGCCAATATATAAAAAAAGTCATAATCAATGGATAATTTGCATTACGCCACATCAAGACCCATTATGGAAGGTTATAAGAATGATCAAATTAGTCCATGTGTCTTCATCAAGCAATCCCGTTCAAACTTTGCTATAATTGCAGTCTATTTTGATGATTTAAATATCATTGGAACATCTGAAGAGATCGAGAAAACCGCAAAGTACTTGATTAATTAGCGAGTTTGAGATGCAAGACCTGGGAAAGACTAAGTTTTCCCTAAGTTTGCAAATTGAGTACCTAAAGAATTGGATATTTATTGACCAATCACACTACACTGAATGAGTGTTAAATAGATTCTACATGAATAAGTCATATCCAATGAACTCTCCAATGCTCGTTAGACAGCTCAAACCAGAGTTAGAAGAATTTCGACCAGCTGAAGAAGATGAGGAAATACTAGGTGCGCAGGTACCATACTTGAGTGCAATTGGAGCTTTAATGTACTTAGCAACAAACACGAGACAAGATATTGCATTTGTTGTTATTGTACTAGCAAGGCGTAACAATGCCCCCACCAAGAGGCACTGGCTAGGAGTCAAACACATGTTTCGCTATCTCCAAGGACAACTGTTCTAGGATTGTTCTTTCCAAAGGAAGAAGGTGTCCTAGTTGGCTACGCAGATGATGGATATTTATTTGACCCTACAAAGGCAAAATCTCATACTGTATATGTGTTTACCAATGGTGGCACGACAATCTCTTGGAAATCCACAAAGCATACTATAACTGCCACATCATCAAATCGTGCAGAGTTGGTTTCTCTTTATGAAGCTGGGAGATAATATGTATGGTTGCGATCTCTAATCCAACACATCTACACCGAGTGCAGACTAAAGTCAATAGAGGGGCAGCCTACATTAATTCGCGAGGACAACACAGCCTGCATCGCCCAAATCAAAGTTGGCTACATAAAAGGAGATCGAACGAAGCATATTGAAACCAAGTTATTCTCCACACATGACTTAGAGAAGGAAGGAAAAGTTAGTGTCCAACAAATCAGATCAAGTGAAAATCTTGCTGATTTGTTCACTAAGTCATTACCGCCCAAGAAGTTGAAGGAGCTCTTATACAAGATTGGTATGAGGCACCACCAAGACTTATGCTAAAAATTAGGGGGAGAGTTATATGCACTGTACTCTTTTCTTTCGATCAGGTTTTTATCCCAATGGATTTTTCTTGACAAGGTTGTAATGAGGTAGTTCTACTAATCATATAAAGCATGACCAATTTCGCCAGCCATTCAAGGGGGAGTGTCAAAAGTCAAATATGTACAAGCTCAGTATACTGAATGGCTATTTTGATTGAATATTTCAACTCATGAATAGTATAAAAATAAATGTTTTTATTGTTTTGCGTAGTTGATGACCGGGTAAGTTTTGCCGATAAATAGAGGCAATTCCTTCTGTAAAATCACACTTGTGAAATACCTAGAGGTACTGAGCAATATCTCTGCCTCCTGCGCGACACGCAGAGCACACGTTGCAGCCACTGGATGCCACATCAGGCCCCGCGCGTCGCGCAGGGTTCCACGTGTCATGCGCGGGGAATATTCTTTTTTATCCGCTTTTTTGTGCCTAATTCGGATAGAAATTACAGTGTTTTGGATCGGATTTGCTTCGTAAAACGTGTGATAGGATAAAAATTAGGTAGATTATTCCCTAAGAAACTAATTAAATAAATAATTAATTAATTAGGGGGGATTTGGACTGTCTTTTATGTGGATTGGGCTTAGTAATTGGGCTGAACTGACACAATTAATTGACTACTAACCATTAATGGGCTACAATCAATCAATTAAAGGGAGAATATGGAAGTATCTATTTTATTATAAAAGGAACAACCGGAGAGAGAAAATGGAGAGTACCTGCCCCAACTAAATGCAAATATTTCTGACATGGACCAATGAGAGTTTTCCATATGGAGCATATGTAGTTAATACGGTTTTTTTATTACGTGGCATAAGTTATGACATGTATTAGAAAAATAAATCAGAATCAATAGCTATACACGATTACTGCCTTCTTTTAAGGAATTATGCTACAAATTAGGAAAAGATTTAAATTCAAATTGATTGATTGTTTCAAATTGAGTAACTTGCGGAGTATAACCCAAATTTTAGGGAAAGGAATAAATTTTATGTCAATTCTGTTGAAGATTTTGTGAACGTAACACATATTTGATTTATACTCAATATCTCTAGTAAGGGTAACCGAATATTATGGAGCGTCTAATGTGAATTCAAATTTCAAAATGGAGTTTCAAATTTAAATTTAACCCGCTTAAATAATTTGAGTGTACATACGAACTTGAATTTAGCCCGCTTAAATATTTTTCTTACTAGGGTTTTCATAACATAACTACTATAAATAAGGCTCAATATCACAAATGAAAACTTTCACCCTCACACATCAATTCCTTTCTCTTTCATCTACTGATATAATATAATTAACGTCGAAACAAAAAATGGCAATTGTCAGTCTCGTGAAACTGTCTACTAAGAACAAAAATGATACTATTAGGGTTAGGGTTGTACGGAAGTGGTACATCGACAGATACGTTACTACTGAGATGGTGTTGGTTGATAATAAGGTATTGCATAACATGTGTCTGACCTGTCTCAGTGCATAAGTGAATTAATAATTTAATCTGACTGTCAATATTTTTAAAATCATAATACACTAATTTGTTGTTGAAAATTTCTATTGTTATTAAAGGGTGATACTTTAGAGGCAGGAATCAAGGATTCTATTGGGAAGAGGTTCAGCAAGATGATACATCCAGGGGGTTGTTATGTGCTAGGGATGTTTAGTCTGGGGAGCAATGAGGCAAATGACTATTGAGCATCTCGACACGAACATCGTCTCTTTTTAAATCAAATACTACGGTCAATGATATCGAGGGTAAGACATCCCATATACTGCATTCAAGTTCTTTACTGCTAATGAACTCATGCACTACGAGTTCAATTCAAAATATCTCATTGGTAAGGAATGAATAAAAAATGCAAATCATGAAATCTATCCATGTCAATTTGTCGTTGCTTATACTCTTTTCATCTTAATGATGTATAAAACGCGATGTTATTTGGTATTCAATTCATGTAAGAAACATCTCATTACGTGAATGTAAGACTTTGCATCTTCCGTCTAACAAAGCATTATTCCTTTAAATTACCTAAAATTATTTGCAAAATGTTATATATTAATGTTATGTGTTAGTATTATACAAAAATCTATTTATTATTCATTTATTTATTAAATACATGAAAACAACATCTCATTTACTTGAATGTAAGACTTTGCATTTCTCTCTAGCAAAGCATTATTCCTTTAAATAACCTAAAAGTTTAATATATTTATCTTATTATTTGCGAGCATGTTATATGTTAATGTTATGTGTTAGTATTATACAAGAATCTTTTTAATTTATTGTTTAGTTCATGTAAAAAAACATCTCATTATTTGAAAATATAAGACTTTGCATCTTCTCTCTAGCAAAGTATTATTCATTTAAATTACCCAAAAGCATTATATTTTTTATTTATTTATTCAATGCGTAATGCTTAATCTTAATATTTTTTGTTAGTATTATATAAAAACCTTATTATTTATTAATTATTTCTCGTATAATACACTTATGCATATACTACAATTTTTTGTTAGTGTGTGACAATGAATTTTTCTCAAACGTATGTTTGTTTAACAGATTATATTGGTCTTTTAACTTATGTATCACGAGTTGATCGTGTTAATAAGATGAAGGTTACTTTTGGACTTGATGATGTTTCTATAGGTGTCCTGTTCTTGACATATTTTGATGTATTTTTCATTTTGGATAGGGGGATGACTATGACATGCGATCTGTGGCAAGAGGATGGCCAATTGATACTGGATGCATGGAATAGAGTGAATCGTGAACCTACTGTTTTCATAATTGAAGGAGCTAAGCTGAATGTATTTGGATCAAGTAAGACAGTGCAATCTGCGTTCTCAAAAACTAGGGTGCATGTTGGCAATCATTTGCCAGACTCTAGAGAGTTCCTTAACAGGTATCGAATTGTTTAGATTATGCAAAATATTCCAACAAGAAAATTTTAATTCTTAATTCATTAGAGGTACAGACTACAATCGTGATAAAACTAATTTACTTTATGTTTATATTTTACGTATATTAAGATTAGGGAGAATGGATTGGATTTATCTGCTTCTACTTCATCTGGATCTGCTATCAAAGAGATCACTTAGAGTGAGAGTTTTTAATTAAAGAAATGGCGAGGAGTATGGAATTCTTTGAGGGTGATATCCAGGTACAAAAAAATAAATGATATTTGTTAGAGTTAATTTTTAAATTAAGAATATCGCTTATTTTGAATATCATTCTGATTATGTTATCTATTTTTAATGAATTCTATGTTATTATTTAGACTTGCACATTCATTACCAGTGGAAGAATAATTGACTTTCAGAGTTCAGGGCCTAAGGGTTGGTATTACGAGACCTTCCTATCTCATATCAAGGGTGTTGTAGATCGTATTGATCCCATAAGTGAGAAGACTAAAATTCGGTGTGATGTATGCAGAAAATCTACTGCCACAATTAAACCTAGGTTTGATCTCAATGACTTAACCAATTTCTCATTCAATTATTTGACTACGATTATTAGGGGAAATTAATTGAAACAAGTTGAATTAATTCACATTTAGATGCTACAGGTTCTCGTAACTGACTCTAGTGGTACGTCGTGTTTTGTGATGTTTGAGGATATAATGTCAAAGTACATTAAAAGCCTCTTGCCTTGCACTCTGGAAAAAGCATAGACAAGTACCTCTACTATGACTAGGCCATACTAATCTATGTTGGTCATAAACTGCAGAACTTCATTTTTCATTAACAATTTCCTTATAATTTTTTTAGACAAATGAGGATGATTCATTCCCGGAAGAAGTTAGCATCTTGAAGGGTAAGAATGTGGTTATAAAAGTGGACGTCAGTCAATATAATGTTGATCATAGAGAATCTGGACCAACTATCAGAAGATCACTGAGGATCGCAAGATTCTACATGGCGTGCAAATAATGATGAATGAATTGAAGGTAGCAGACTATTCTCTACTTTAAAATCTTTTAATTTAATGCGTCATAATACTAATTAACGTAATATTTGTCATTCTGTTTTCAGTTAATTGGAGATGAAGCTGTTAACCCTGCACTAGCAAATGTAATCATTATACCCATCTATATCGTGTAGAAAGTTCCATGATGCGATAGTGTGATAACTCTAATATTAATTCTATTTTATTATTATCTTTTACTTGGTAGGGTTCTGATTCAACTAGCATGAATGTTGATCAATCTTCTGAAATCACCTCTAATAGTGAGGATAGACCATCTACTGGCAAGAGACCTATGGATCCAATTGTAAATATGGAGCATGAAGACGTGGGAGACGAGGCTTTGATCATTAGTGAATCCAGCAACAAGAGGAGATCTATTTTGAAGATGGGAAAGCTTTAGTTATACTAGGTAGGCTTATTATTAGGTGTTTTTACTTCTATGCTTGTCAATGTCACATTCACTATGAATTTATACCTATATTTGCAACATTTTAATTATCAGGCCGAGATGTTTTGAATATCGTAGACTAATCTGCAAAAATTATCTTCTAAGAACGGGTATTGACTAAGTCACATTTTATAATAAAGTAATTTGTTAGAGAAAGCATTTGTGTTTTACTTGATATTTCATTTCATATTTATTAGGTGTTCGTGTAATTTTACTTCTGTGAAATGATTAAATTAAACAAAGAAGTAAAAACAATTAATAAATATCTCTATTTAAATAATCATACAATTTTTTTTTAAATAGGCGTCATTAATCTTTACTGGTCACTTGAAAGTTTCAATATGGTGTTTTTTAATTAAAGTTTTAACTTACAATTTGGTTAATACTATCTAAATTATTGGTCATACTTGATTTATGCTCATGAATATGAGAAAGATATACTCAAGAGAAAAAAATATAAAATATAAAATACCGTCACTCACAAAGTGACCCTTAAGATGGGTATTCAGTTGAAATACTCAAAAACATACTTTTACAATTCCACACATAATTTACTGCACACTATTGGATAAATTCTAGAGTTTTAAAATGACACTCTTGATAAGACTCAACAAAGTATGTCCAATAACGTTTAAGTGTTATTTGAAGTATCATTTTCACACGTTACTAGAAGTGGACTCACAATTTATAATTTATTGATGGCCCAGTTTAAACAAGCCCATGATCTTTTACATTCACCGGTAGCACAATTGGATGCAACTTGTAGTTTATAATACTTATCTCTTAAAATACATGCATTTGAAGTATCGACGGTATTAATTTTAAATTATTTTGGTAAACTTATTATTTGCTAAAAAGCAAAAAAAAAACATTTTAAATCAGAACCATAATTAGGGGTTATAATACCAATAGCAATGGATGTGTTATTTCTTAAGAACGCATTTATTAATATGTGTATTGTGCAAATAGATACTAAAAGATTTGATCAATGCACTGGAAGATTCGTTTTTGAGATAGTAAGTATATATTCTATACTAAATTGGTGGGATTCACTGGCAAAATCCATGAATTCAGTTTCCAAAACGCCTAACAAATCCTAACAATTTAGTGAATTTTGGATTCAACACAAAACAAAGATCTATTATTTTCATTTCCCGCAAAAATACAAAAAATACCCTAATTGGTTTGTGCGAAATTTTCATAACAAGCACACACATGTTATATATATTATAACAAACATCATTCACCAACTCACTCTGCAGACTCCACACTGATACAAACCTTAAGTCTCTACATACTTTAACTTTAGTAATGGGTGGAACTGCGCATGTATAAAGATCTGCTACGACGGGAAATCATCGGTTGGTATTTCTATATTATTTACTATATTAATGTTGATATATAAGGCTTGAATGTTCATGCAATTTCACATTTCATTTCTTCTCTTTGTTTCAAAAGTTTCAATGTAGTCGCACTTGACTTTTATCTAAAAGAAAAGACAACTACAAAGTATTTTAGCCCATAGTTTGCTAAGTGGTTAGAAATGAACAAACACGATGCATTTTGCCAGACATTGACATACTCAGAGATGCCTTATCATATACATGGGATAGGAAACTCAAGACTTGGAAAGAAAGGAAAACTGGCACTGCTATTGGTTTAGTGCAAGATTACAAAGAGAATGAAGGTGAGAAGTACTACATGAAAAAATTATTGGAAACTTGCAAAGGAGCCTGTACCCATGCAGATATTAGGAAGTTCAAAGGTGTGAAATATGAGACCTTCAGGGAATCATTTGAAACTAGGCAAGACAATTAAGTTTTGACATATTCACTTTATTTTGTTATTGGTTATCTTTTATATAAGTATCTTTTGGTATTAAGTCAATGGATATCATCACATTCCCCATTAGTTATGGTTATCTCTGGTTTCTTCAACTACCATATTATTAGGATCTTTCATCTTCTGTTCATTTCATCACTTCAAGTATTCAATTAAAAGTCAGTATTTTCTACTTTGGTCTATTTATCTGTTTCACTTTTATAATACAATCATTCATGGTATTTCAGTGTGAACTAATACCTTAAATTTCCCAAATCTAAATCACTATTTATTAATAAGGAACTTCCTTCTTATGCTATTGTTCTGTCTCAATTTGGTGTGTTATTCTATCCCGTTATTCAATTCAGAGACATTATCAAAAGACAAAGCATTCCCAAGCAGATAATAAAAGCTATAAACCAGTACTTAATTATAATACATACAAAGAAAAAAACAATCATTTGTTCAACAACACCAAGCCAAGCAAACTAAGATACTAATCCAAATTAGAGTAGTCATATTTAGCTATTTTCAGTTCCTCTTGAAGTTCCTCAATTCTGTTTTGCATCATCTCCCTAGCCATGTCGCTGTCAATGATCGAACGCTCTGTAGTATTCATTATTTCATTATCTGATCAATGGTTCTCAGCTGATAATTATCCAACCAGAGTTGGGTCAACTCTGATTCTTGATTTATGTCATGTTTTGTTGCAAGACAGCCATATTAAGGGAGCATTGTGCTTTAACCCATTCCTGAGCCACTACTTCTTCTCTTTGCTTTTCACTCTCCACACCCGATCAAATTCTCTAGCACTGAGTAGTGCTCTACCAGACCAATAGTCATGAAATGAACCATGGTAAGGTAAGACATCTGGTACTTTCTCTGTAATGTCCTCACCATCCCCTCTAGTATCCCATGCCTATTTGCCCAACTCAGCACAATGTTCCTATTAGAGCTATCATTAACCCCACCCACCATAATACCAACTAATGGCTATCAGTACTTAATTCTGTTAATATAAACCTGACCTACTGGCTGTGGTCTTATTCGAGCTTCAATCCGTGGGTGGCAGTTGGGCAAATACTAGTAGAAACCCTCATGCCTTCTTGCATCTTTTAGGTTAAGAGTAGGGTTGGAAGAAAAATTATTTGCAAGCAACAATAGATCCCTATGATTAAAAGGACCATTATTTGGTCCCTCACAATATGGGCATAATGAGAGCATACCTTGACTGATTACAGTCTGCGTTCCGTCGTTGAGAGTGAAGAATGCTCTGTCAGCATAGGTTTGCTTGGAGTGTAGAAGAACATCATCATCGGTTGATACGGCGGATTTATCTAAATCTACCATCTTTTATGTGTTTCAAAATTGTGAGAGAGATAACTGTTCATATTTCAGTTTGACAGAGGTCTTTTGTGTGTAAAGTGCTTTTTAGGGGACCAAATGCGGGGATGGGGTAGCTTCTGATGTTGTCTAAAACTCTATAAAAGGATCTTTTTGTCAGGGAAGTTATGGGGTCTTTGTATTGCATGGGTTGTGACTTGCGTTCTTCCATCGGCGAAACCGTTCAACTGCCCTTCTTTTTTTTTAATTTCACATTACTAAAAATTTAGAAAAAACAACCCATATTTAATTCTTAATGCATCTAATGTAAAAAGTTGGAGCAAAACTTCGTAAATTTAAAATGCATTTAATTTAATCTATACTGTTACTCTAGTGACTAAATTATAAAACTATTAATTATTTATTTAAGTAGTATGCTGTGTTTATATCTTGAAAAATTATAATATAACTAATGGTTCACGTTGTTCAACAATACTTAATTCTTCCTTTATATAACTTGATTGCGTGATCGCATTCTAAATATAAATTATTTTAAATTTTGTTACTTCAAAATCTATTTTAATGATCTCATACAAAAGAGAATATCTTCGGAATAATGTAAGGTACACAAGATATTTGATAGCAGTTTTTCCTACTTTATAGAGATACGATTTCTTTTTCCGTTATATATTTCATTATTTCAAATTAAATTATATTCAACTAAATTTCTAATTGATTTCACATTCCTAAATTAGTATTTAAATCACGGTTCCATGTAAAGATGTTCACACTAGCAAGGAAAGACTTCTAGTCAACATCTCTAAATTAAACACATACAACACAGCTACTAAACATAATTTACATCATTCATGGTATTATTTTACATCATTCATGGTATTATTTCCTTGCTATATATTTTAAATTTCATATTTTCTTTGGGTAAGGGAAAATGTTCGATTTGAATTCACTGCCTGATGATGAAGACTCTATATAAGCATATGGATCAATTAACCATGGATCCTCTTCACGTAGAGTTAGAAGTCCATTGCAAGATCTTACTAATTACACCTATCCTAATCCAACATTGAAGAAAAAGTCTAAGATCAAAGGTTTATATGTCTCTTTTACTTATTTATTATTCTTTACCCAATTCCTGTCACATTTTTGTACATACTATTTTTATTTTTTTGAAGGGAATAATAATGAGAGGACTTTTCGAAGATTGTCATTTGGTATTGATGTCGAATCCATTACTCAAAACACAATCCTCATTACTAGGTAGAGATTTTGAACTTGGCGAGAGTTCATCAGGGGTACTATCAACAGGTGATTACATTCAATTAGCTGATTTGACAACTATAGGTATTATATATATCGATTTCCTTTGATTTTCTTCCTTTACTAATATATTTTTGTTAATTTTTCATATGATTAATCATTAAAATAAATTTGGTAGATGAAAATTATGGAGTTGGTGACGATTTGAGCGATGCAAATTATGATCCAAGCTTGCTTGAAGATTTTGATGATGATCATAGTGTAGAGGAAGATGATATGGAGGCACCTTTCAACAACATTACAGGTGTGTTTGAATTTAGTTAGTCGTGGTCTCATCTAATACATATATAGCAATGTTTGGTTTTAAATATAATGTATTTGACTTCTTAATTATGCTAGCCAAATTGTTATATATTGTGTATTATTTTCTTACCAGCTGCACTTGATTCGGTTATTGGCCTTTCTAAAAAATGTGGAATGTACACAATCTTATTGTTTCTGAGTAATTTAATTACAATTTCCCAAAGAATTAATTTTCTTTCAAAACATTTATAAGGTATATAGATTTTGGTGACCATACATACGAGTGTTAACATTGTGGTGCTTTATACTAGTTCAATGAGAGAAAATGCAAGGACACGAATTCTATGAATCTTGATTATTCACAATGCTGTATTAATGGAAAAATTGAACTACCCCGGTTTCGAGAGATGCCTCAGCTACTTATTGATCTATTCACTGGCATTCATCCTAAGAGTAAACATTTCCTTTAAAAAATTAGAGGGTACAACATGATGTTCTCATTCACTTCTATGGGTGGTAAGATGGAGAAGAGTTTAAATAGTGGTCGGGCTCCTTATACGTTTAGGTTACAAGGCCAGGTTTAGAATGGGAAAAAATCTACCAGATGTCAATGACGTCCAAAGTTCTCACAGTTTATATATACGACACGGATAATGAAGTCGACAACAGATGTCTTACATTCAGGTTTCCGAATTCTCACACATTTATCGTTCTGTCTCTTTCATATATGCAATCTGCAATGTACTCCCATAGTGTTAACTCAAATATTTTTATTGTGTTATAGGTCAGATAAGAATGAGCCTGTTTTTGACCGGGATTTGATAGAGGAACTTAAGGTTATGCTTGATGAGAAGAACCCTTATGCCAAGGCATTTCGTAGTTGAAGAGACCAGTTTGGTAACGACTACTATGGAGGCGAAAACCTTGAATTAGTACTGAAGAGTAAACGAGGACGAGATGCAAGGGTGTACAATCTACCTACACAGAGTGAGATTGCTATACTAATATCGGAGGAAGAAATGACTGAGGAGTATGATCGAGACATAGTCATTCAGCAAAAGAATGGAGGTTTGAAAAGTGTTAGTGAGTTGCATCCCGCATATCTGGCCTTATAGTACCCATTGTTGTTTCCTCTTGGAGAAGATGGATATCATAGGGATATGTCTTTAAATGTTGTTGATGTTAATTACACTAAGAAACAAAGGAAACTCATGAGTATGAAGGAGTTTTTTGCTTACAGGCTACGTGAGAGGAAGTTTGATTTTTCAGGGACAAATGGAGCAAGGAGAATGTTCCAGCAGTTGATGGTTGATTCATTTTCAATGGTTGAATCATATAGGCTTGCGTTTCTCAGCAAGAATCAGAAGAAACTTCGTATCGACAAGTATGCCTCTACATTAAAGGTAAGGGTGAGCACAAACGGGTACCCGGTATTTTTGTATGGAACCAGACCCGGAACCGGTCATTTTCCTATATCCGGAACCGGTCCCAGAACCGATGGTACCGGGTATACCCAGTTGTAAAGTAACAGTAAAATAATAAACAAAAAAACCCCAAAATCAGTGAAACAACGATCTAAAATTGAAGATGATATGTTTTCTTTAAATTTTTGATATGTCAAAGATAGATAGATAGAGAGAGAGAGAGAGAGAGAGAGAGAGAGAGAGAGAGAGAGAGAGAGATACACATTTCTGTGTTTGATTAATTAGAGTACTGTTGATATGTCATGATGAAGTGTTAATCTTTGTGGAGTTTGATGATGAGAGAGAGGGATAAGGAAACGGAGAAGTTGTGCGAGGGTGAAGAAGAGTAGTTGCTGGGCTTTCTTTTTCAATTTCAGTAATTATTTTGCATTAAATGTCAACCATAGAGCTATGACAACAAAGCGCTCGACTCACTTTTGTAAGGGTGAATGGGTAACCGGGTAGCCAGTACCCGGTTGAACAAGAAAATTGGGAACCAGATCCGGTACCGGTGGTTCCGGGTCTTCGGGGTACCAGTGCGGGTACCTGTATTGTATGCTCACCCCTAATTAAAGGCCTGTGAGGAAGGTAAAAGGAAAGGTGAGGAGGCATAGGAGGGAATGTTACATGGATGCAATGGCTATATGTAAAGTTCATGGATATCCATGTCTGTTTATCACCTTCACATGTAATCCAAAATGCCTTGAGATTCAACGTGAATGTAAGAGGAGTGGACTAAAACCAGAAGATCGCCCTGATATTGTTTGTAGGGTTTTTAAGATGAAACTTGAAGCTTTGGTGTTAGAGTTGAAAATGAAGCATATTTTTGGCAAGACTACTGGAGGTAATCACGTATTAGTTTGTGTGTAGTGATACAGATGAAGTGTATTTTGTTTTTATTTTATTAATCTGACTCATTTTTATTTTTCACTTTTTATCAAGTTATGTACACAATAGAGTTCCAGAAAAGAGGTCTTCCTCACGCTCATATCATCGTTTTACTTGACAATGAGGTGAAAAAAAAAGATAGGCCCTAACAATATCGAGCGTATTATCCAAGCCGAATTACCTGACCCCGTTCATGATGAAGAATTTTATAATTTGGTTTGTGATCTTATGATTCATGGATCGTGTGTTGTGAATTCATGAACTCACCGTGTATGCGAGAAAAAATGCTCAAAATGTTTTCCTAAACAGTTCACTGAGTTCACTCAGTTTGATGACCATGGATATCCACTGTATAGAAGGCATGACAAAGGTAGTTCTGCCTTTTTCTCCAAAGTATAATTCATATCTTTAAACAACAACAACAACAACATCACAGTGTGTCCCATCCTTGATGGGGTACTGAGGGAGCCTGATGTACGCAGCCTTTCAAATCGGGAGACTGTTTCCAGAATGACCCACTTAGTACCTGTATAATTCATATCTTTAAGATATATAAAATTAATACACTATTTATTTGTATTTTGCAAGCATTACTGTAGAGAAGAAAGGCAAGCGCCTGGATAATAGGAATGTTGTGCCATTCAATGTATATTTGATGAAGAAGTATAATGCTCATATTAATGTGGAGTGGTTCAATCAAACCAATGATGTCAAATATCTATTTAAGTACATCAATAAGGGCGTGATAGAGTGTCTGCAGAGTTAAGAGGAAAAGGTTGTGTCGACGAAATTAAAACTTTTTTGGATTGTAAATACATATCAGCATGTGAGGTAGCATGGCGAATTTTGGGGTATCCAATTAACTATAGAAGTGTTCCAGTTACTCGGCTAAACTTTCATTTGGAATGAGACCATCCTGTCACATACAAAGACACAACTACACTTAATGATGTTGTTGATGAAGTTGAGAATGAGAAATCTCAATTCCTTGCATGGTTTAAGGCAAATGAGACAATCCCTGTGGCAGAGGGATCAGAGGGATTGACCTACACTCAATTTCCATCAAAGTTCACTTGGAATGGTCAGAAGAAGCAGTGGAACAAGAGGAAGAATAAGTCTAAAGCAATTGGTCGTGTATACCATGTACCATCTTCAGGTACAACTATCCTCATATTTTGCTTGTTCGGTTATAAAGTTATTGCTTGGCGTAATATTTTTACCCGTGCTTAGCATATTACACAATAGATATTTAATCTCTATACAATTATTTTGTATCAGGAGATTTGTACTATCTAAGGATATTATTGAACATACAAAAGTCTCCAACGTCATTTGAGCAGCTTAGAATAGTTAATGATGTTGTGTATGATACTTATAAGGAAGCTTGCAAGTCCCTTGGTCTTCTTCTTGGCGACTATAAAGAATACATAAAGGCTATTACGTTAGCTTTCTACTAGGGAGATGGTCATTACTTGAGGAAGATGTTTGTTACCCTTTTATATTCCAATTCCCTGGTTTCTGAAATTGATGTATGGAAAGAGACATGGCATATGCTTGTTGATGGAATTCAACAATCTGTGAAGAATGCTTTGGGTCGTCTGGTACTTAGTTTGACTGCGCGATGCATATTTAATGACAAAAATCATACATTCAAATGACATCCTTCTAAGGTTAATACTTTATTATTGAATCCTTACATACAATAATCTGAAACTGCATATATGAAAGATCTTGACGACAAAGAGTTGCAAGAGTACACTTTGGTTGAAATTGAAAAGCTCCTGGAGAGTTATGGTAAAACACTATCTGACTATAAATTACCACTGGCTGATAAAAATCTCCTTGACATTGGCCTGAACAGATTTGTGATGGACAAGTTGAGTTTCAATGACAAGATATGGCTAAGGAGTTTGATCTCCTACATTCACAGGTTAAATCTGAACAGAAAACCAGTTTCAACACAACAACCATGGGCGCAGTTTAAAGTGGTGTTGGGGAAACATACATCTTACATGGATATGGTGGTACTGGGAAAACATTCATGTGGATGACCACGTCGTCTGGCTTGCGTGCCAGAGGGGATATCGTGTTGTTGGTTGCTTCAAGTGGCATTGCTTCTCTGTTGTTGCCACTTGGCCGTACTGGTCACTCAAGATTCTCAATTCCATTGCAGCTGGATGAGAGTTCTACTTGCAACGTGTAGCCAAATTACCCTGTAGTTGAGCTTTTATGCAAGGCTAAGTTGATAGTATGGTACGAAGAACCAATGGTTCACAAACATTGCTTTGCGGCTTTGGATAGGACTCCCAAAGACGTTCTCAGTCAGTATTTCCCTAAAATCAGAGAAGTTACCATTTGGTGGCAAAGTTGTTGTATTTGGGGGTCATTTTCGATGAATACTTCATGTGGTTCAGAGGGGAACCAGACAGGAAATACTCAATGTAACTATAAACTCATCCAAGCTATGGCATAATTGTAAGGTTCTTAACCTCACTGTCAACATGTGGCTGCATTCTAGAACTAATCCAGTAGAGAAGGCCGAGATTAATTAACCCTTCACAAAATGCACACACATGCACAAATCACACACTTCAAAAATGTTTTACATGCAAAATGATTTTCAAAACCAAAACTGTTTTCATCAAAAAAGTAACGTTTTCAAAATCCTTAAATTTGTCTCCTATGTGAATAGGATGCAAGAAAATCAAGAACAGAAGTCCAAAATGGGAGATTCTAGCACCTCATTCCGCCTCATTCGTAACATCCCAATGCCATCACCTACACCATTTACCCCACAATACTTAATGCCACTACCAACCCTTGACAAGCAATACCCACTACCGCCAATTAACTTAACCCTTACATTCGTAGAGATAAGGAGATTGGTAGCCATAGGCCGAATTACTAAGAGAGACTTTATCAAAGTAGAGGGGAGTCTAGCCAACAATCTCAAGTTCACCTCGATCCCATCAAACCTTGAAGCAGCTCTAGAAATTTTGCTTGAATACATGGTTTTACATCGACTTCCACCGAAGCCTTTTGATCCCACGAGGCACAGCATGTATGGAGACTATTGCCAATATCATCAAGAAATAGGTCATGCCACGAATGAATGTCAGGAGCTAGAAAGCAATATCACTTGGCTCATCAATCAAAATGTCATAACCTTTGCTGACTTATATGAGCCTCCCAGAGAGTCATACCACTCTACAAAGGCATGTGAAGAATGGGAAACTAGCATATACGCCATTGAGGACAATCACACTAATGTTGACCCAACATCTCTCATTACAAACATTCTCTGCGCTCCAACAGAAGAAAGGCGAGCTCCATTCGATTTCGCTCCACACTCAAACTTACAAGTCAATTCAATCCTTAAGAAGAAGGGATATTTCCATGGTTTAGGCCTTGGGAGAGATTCACATTCGTTCATCCACCAGTCAATGCTTATCAATTCGGCCTTGGATACAAACCCACAAAGAAGGATATCGAAGAATTCCTAACAAAGGAAAGAAAGAGAAAAGCCAATAAGCTACCCATACAAATGTCTCCTTGTGAGCTTACCTTAAACGGAAAGTTTGTGCAAGAAGGAGAATTATATCCATACTACGGGTTCCTGGAGAGAACATACATTGCAAATGAACGAAGATTCGGACCTGGATTTGAGATCTTCCGTGATTTCTATTTCCTAAACCCAGCAACTCCTGACAAAACTGAGGAAGACTGGATAAATTATCACCCTGACCACATCTTTGGCTTACTTTTCAATGTGGAGTCACAAACACCAGCCATAATGAGCGACGATAACATAATGGCACTTTGAGACGACAATTTTGACCCTACCCTTTTGATTTGACCTGTCTTTGAAAATGGAATTGAAAACACTTGCTAAAATAAAAATTCATGGACAACTTCAGCAAGAGATAAATACACGATCACCATTGCGCCTAACTCCTCTTCAGATGATAATGATTCCACCAGTTGCGAAGAAGAAACCCAAGTAAATTCAGACATGTTACTTGAAGATTATTTCGAGAACTTATCCGAAACTTTCAGCAAACCATTACCAAACAAGGAGTAAGCCTACTGGGCCCGAAACAATGCATAGAGCTACTGGCTCCACAATTGCAAACCCATTTCCCGCTTTATTTTAAATTTTCGTCAAAAAAAAAAATTCGGACCCATTAATTCCGAAATTCGGAACTACTGGTTCCTAAAAAACACCAAAAACACAAGTACTACTAGCACGAGCTGAACGACGAGCAGTCTGATTCCTTAATTGGATACGTAGGCAACCTTTTGCAAAAGGCCCGATTGCACAAATAACACACTCTCCATTTACTCTACTTCAAAAATCAAAAATGGTCTTATGAATTTTTGCAAAAATTGTATTTTCCATTTACTTAATGTAAAAACATATGTCATTTATCACTTTGCACTTATTTGCGCATTCCTACTTGTGCATTTTCATTACTTGTGCAAATTTCCATACCTCAAATCACAAATACTAATGAGTGGCTAAGTTGAAAACCCGTAAGGGCAACTTAGGCAAAAAGAGAGCATGTGAGATTTATACCTCCTAAGTCGATCATCCAAGACAATGTACTTAGGCAACAATTAAAGCATAGAAGCAAAACAAGAGTGGCTAAGTTGAAAACCGAAAGGCGACTTAGGCAAAAAGAGAGAACGAGAGAATAACCAAATAAAAAAACTTCATTGCAATCAAAGTTCATAAGATGCTACTAAAGAGAAACTACTGCAAATGGAAAACATATGCCTTATTCCTAAAGGTACCTAAGCTACCTACTTCTGCATCTTGGGCTTGCCTCCAGAAGGTTTACCACGACCCTTGCTTGGGGGCTCCACATTATCATCGCGCCGCCAAATTCTGTTTCCACACCTGAATATTTTCACTGGTTTCCTTGGAACTGGGGCCTTAGCATCACTTTCTTTCCTCTTGCATGAAGTAGCATCCACTCTCTCCAAACGATCAAGCAAGGGTACTCTAGAAAGATTCTGAGCTCTTGAAGTAGAAGCCTCATGGTCATGTGCACGAGCTGGTTGTCTGTTGAATTCAGTTGCTCTAGATTCCTCCCTCACCCTTTTAAGAATGTTCTTCTTGGTTGCCAAATATGCTGCCAAAGATCTGCCCATAGCTGCTCTTACAAGTGCTCTTTGCTCCTCAAGCTCTTGCTCCTTAGCCCTACTCCTCACAATGGGATTAGAATTACGCATCCACTCCAAGTAAAATGAAGAAACATGATCATCTTCGGCTTTCGATGACATGCAATTGGGAAGAGTATTCCAGTAGCCACCCCATGTATATGGAGTAAAACCTGAGCGACCCCGAGCTACCACATCAAGTGATGGAACAACCTGCCTCATGCCATACTGTCTCATAATCCTGTGCGGGAAAATGAAAATGCTCTAATCCAAACCATAAATACGAATGTGGATAGTCGAGCTAGCACATCCCTTCATAGCTTTAATCTTCCACCATGGGACAGTCCACCTAATATTCTCAATTGAGTACAAGGTATCCATCCAAGGATTAGTGTCCATCCTTTTGTAAAGACGACCCCTACGGAGAAAATCCAATGCACGATAATGACTGTGGGTTGGCTCGATGAGACTAAGACAGTCCATGAGCCACATCTGCAAAGCATAAAGATCGTTAGCATCTTTGCATACAAAGTCTCAAGAACATGACAAAAGTCGAGTATTTACCTGAAGAAGGAAAGGGCTCTCTCTGAATAGACTTTCAGGATGCGCATGCACTTCATCTAAGCCAATTATGGTTTCACCTACAACCAAAGGCATGATAGAACGTCCCTGTAGACGCCCGGGCCACATCGCCTAATGGGAGATCATTAATCCCCGTTCGGTTCTAGGTAAACCCAGTTGTCCACCGCGTGGGTAGGTTTGAATGCTAATGCTTAGGAGGTCGCCACCAATTTTATTAAGTATAATATACTATTAGGAAAACAATTGGAAAACCTTTTTAATATTATTTGCCTTATTATGGCATAGGGTGATATTTGTACAGAAATGAAAAGAAATGCCACTTACTTATTAAGATAAACAAGTAAGGTTTTAACTAGAAAACTGTAGCGGTTCGGGGGCAAAGAAAGCACCTCTACTAGACAATTAATTCGATTATATGCGCATTAACCATACAGATTGATTAAACAACCTAATAACAAATATTATCGAATTTAGTCATCTTAAATCACATGCAATTTTATAATTAGCCAAGTATAAACATGCAACAATATTCCATTATTAGCACATAGGGGTTAATTTACATGTTAGTGATCACTTTGGACATTTATAGGCTACATTACATGATATGGGTGATGAAAACT